>CAUYRT010080086.1:0-12764 GCA_963574885.1 Lepilemur ruficaudatus | reverse complement strand
AATGTTTATAGCAGCACAATTCACAATTGCAAAGTTGTGGAAACAACCCAAGTGCCCATCAATACACGAGTGGATTAATAAAATGTGATATATGTATACCATGGAGTACTATTCAGCTATAAGAAGCAACGGTGATACTGCACCACTTGTATTTTCCTGGATAGAGCTGGAACCCATTCTACTAAGTGAAGTATCCCAAGAATGGATAAACAAGCACCACATGTACTCACCAGCAAATTGGTTTTAACTGATCAACACCTATAAGTGCACATATAGGAATAACATTCATCGGGTGTCAGGCAGGTGGGAGGGGGAGGAGGGGATGGGTATATTCACACCTAATGGGTGTGGTGCACACCATCTGGGAGATGGACACGCTTGAAGCTCGGATTCAGGTGGGGCAAAGGCAATATATGTAAGTGACCTAAACATTTGTACCCCCATAATACGCTGAAATTAAAAAAAAAATTAATTTGGTTTAGAAAATAATGGTTGTATCTGGTATTTATGATAGAGTAAAATTAATAACTGATACACTAGCAAGAAAGACCTGAGATTTAACAGAAGCCATCGAGCTCCTTAAGAAGCAGCATGATTGTCTAGCTATGATAGGAAATTCCACTGGTATTCGCATGCTTTGTTGAGTGTAATGAGGCCTTTTTGTATAACAACAAGCTTTGATAATTCCGTTTGCACAATGGCAGGTACCTATAACAAAACATCTAGCTTTCTTACAGAAGAAATAGACATAAAATTCTACCCAGCTGACAGCACTTTTTCCCCCTGAATATGTCAAAAGAAACTCCACAAAATTATCTTTGACTCATCCTGTACAAGATAAAACTTTTATTTCCATTGATTGTCTACATATTCCCACCCCTGCCACACTTGCACTGAGTGACCACCACTAAAGGAAAGCATGCACACACGCATATACACACGCACACACATACAGGCACATGCACATATTTTAGAGGATTGTTATCTTTCATAATTGATGGCAAAAATCACTGCCCTATCATTTCAGCATTGGCAAGAAGCCAATCATTTGCTCAGTCCTGCAGCATCCCTATGTTCACTGATTAATGAAAATCACCAGCAAGTCTGTAACTATGGGCAGGAATTGAAAAGCCTTGGGTCAACAGTTTTAGCACAGTTTAGAAACTACTTTTCAGTGTCAAATGACTAGATTAGCCTGAGAACCAACTATGGGTCTTCAGTATTCTCTGACATATAGAAAACAATATCTTGCTTATATAGAGAATGCACTCTCTCTTAACACTTCTCTCTTTACACCCTCTATATGCCTTTAAAAAAAAAAAAACTCCATTTTTATCTCTCTGTCTATCCTACCAAAGTCCCAAGTCCCAAATGCAAACTCCTGTCCCAGATTATATATTCATCACAGCCAGTGCTCTCCATAGCCTAATACAATAAAATCAATGCAACAATGTCACTTGTCAGTCTCTTTGTGCATAAGATAAAATGATGCCATCTGTGAGACAAAGTAATGGGAGGTAATGAGTCATCTCCAGGTCCTGTAAAATAGCCTAGTCACTCCAAGCCTGGGGAGAAAATGATGAAGAGAGGGCAATCAGAGAATCACTGCACTAGTGATTCATTTCTTAATTTATAGAAATGTGAAGTTCTTTTAAGCTGATATGAGCAGATCAACTGACAAACCTGCTATGCACATCTGCACTTTTATTATACTTTTATTATACCTGCTAAGCACACCTGCATTTTTATGATAGAGTTTGCCTGAGGCCATCATAGCAGCAGGGCCAGGAATACATTAGTAAAATTAGAAGAAATATCATCAGGCAACTTCAGGCTGCATGTAAACAATTAACAGCTCATTAAGGAGAATTTCACTTCCGTGGAAGCCTATCCTTTCCTTGACAGAATTTAAGCTGGCTAATGAATTGAGGCCTCCGCCACGAGGATCAGGAGTGTCTCAAACGCTGTGTCACTGTCCAACTCAGAATTATCTTTCAGCATACTTATTTCAGTATAATCCTCTATTGAATTATCCATATTTATTACGGTAGGCCAACCAGAAAAAATTTACCTTTCTAAATTCTTTTCACAGTCCTGCTTCTTTACTATCCCTTTCTCCTTCTGGGGTATAAGTTAAATATACTGAATGTATGCAGACATATTTTAGCCTCTGGAAAAGGTTTCAGCAGAAGTGTTAGTAGTAAAACTGAGAAGCAAAAGGGCTGATGAAGCAGTAAAGTGAGTACATATTAAAAGCAATTAACACCCCCCTCCAAATAATAGATAATAATGGTGGGTAATTTCCAAACCCCTCACCACGGTCTCAATCAAGTTTAGATTTAGCAACATCACAATCTGCCTAATACATTTGCTGAAGCACTTTGGGGTTTCTTTGGCATATTAAAGCTTTGCTCCCAAACCAATAATTAATTGGTCTTGATGCTAATGCCAAGTTTACCTATTTTCTAAATAATATCTTTTTTAAAAAATAATTTGATTTATAGGTCTATAGTTGAGCTTGAAATGCATACTTTGAAATTGAGCATATAGTTAAAAAGAATGCAATGCACAAAATTTCATTCTATAATAAAATATCACCATGTGATATGCAGGAATTTTAGAACAACATTGAGGTAAAGAGGTCTTGTGGTCCTGCACTGTTGCCAAAACCCGTTGGGTCAGGATATAATTTTAACCTGTATTATATTGCAATAGGATTTATGTAGTCATTCAGCTAACATTTATCCAACCCTCACTGTGTGCCAAGCACTGGGTTAGAGGTACAGGGATGGATTAAATGGGTTTCTGCTCTCCAGGAGCTGATACGCTACTTGGAGAGACAAATGTCTAAGTGGCTAATCACACGGACATTCATTAAGTGTCATTAATTAAGTATGATTTAAGTGGTGTGAGAGCCCAAAGAAAGAAGTAACTTCTTGAGGATGATACTGAGGCCTGTAGCAGTGGTGTCTCCGGGTATAGTAGAGAATACATGTAATACACAAAAGGACACACATCATGTTATTCTCTCCTAGTACACTGTTCTTTTCCTTTGGAACAGTTATGTCAACAGGTATGTGTGTGATTATTTCATTAATGTCTGTCTCTCTGACTAGACTATGAAGATCTCAAAGAAAGGGACTTGTCTTTTTTTATTCACCATCCCCAGGGCCTCTTACAGTGCTGGCACACAATAGGTGGTCAGTTATTCTTTGGTGACTAATGAATGAATAAGTGTTTTCAAGCTATGGAAGGAGATTAATTATGGGAACCTTTACTACAATATCAGCATATACCACTTTGCCCTTTTGAGAAGCTTCTTCTTGGGTTTTCATTCAAATAGTTCACCTATCCCAGTATAGGCAGTCATCCTCCAACCTAAGCAGACAAAAGTAAACTTAGGGCCACACATACACCTACAGCACACAGGTTATGCAGCATGTATCATAAGCATAGTCACTACATGCAACACAGCTTGTCTTCTGAGCACCACATATCCCAGCAGGATACCTGTACCCTACCCACAGCTTATAAGTATATGAATGTGTCCTTACTCACTCTATCCCCCATGTCCTCCTTTCTTTCCTTACTCCTTGTCACTCCCAGCCTGTCAGAGTCAGTAAAGTTTACACAGAAAGTGTTATGTTTGCTGGGGTCTTGGACTGACTGGATTCCATTGAAACCAAAACTTAGATCACTTGGTGTTTTCATCAGGAGAAACTCCTGCTCTAGAAGTATATAATTCATGTCAGGAGATGTTTCTCCCTGGGAAATCATATCACAATGAAATGAACCCACTCAAAA
This sequence comes from Lepilemur ruficaudatus, assembly GCA_963574885.1. NCBI lineage: Eukaryota > Metazoa > Chordata > Mammalia > Primates > Lepilemuridae > Lepilemur > Lepilemur ruficaudatus. The sequence goes on along the minus strand of CAUYRT010080086.1, from coordinate 8,960 downwards.
TAATATGTCTAAAACTTTCATGGGGTGTTCTCAAAACTGAGGTAGTCACTGAAACTCGAATATATGTGTCACTTGCTTTAACATGGAAGTGCATAAAATTGGTCATTACTTGTTAGAGAGAATATGGGACTGAGATTATTCAAAATTTGGTACAGGTATTTTCAAAAGGGTGTCAGTGGAGTAATTCGATGCCTATACTTGAAATGAAATTGAGCTAAACTGATCTGAATGTGGTTCCTGGAACAGTCACATGCAATGCAACTTCTTGATCCTTTTATCATAGTTTCCATGTGTCTAAGACCCAGTGCAAGTATGAATTCATCCACTAAACACTACCCAACCACATAGACCTCAGTTAATTATATTCTCTTCTCTAAACTCCTATAACTCTTATTGCCTCTGTTACTTATTAGACACTGAATGTATACAACATCATATTGTTTTTTAACAGTTTATCCATGTTGGAAGGCTGGCATCTAGGATATTAAAAAAATATTACAGTCATGATCTTGCATGGGATGAATTTTTGAGGAGACTAGGGATGTTTTTTGAGAGATGGTTTGGGGATGGCAAGAGGCTGACATGCTAATTATCTTAGACTACTCTAAGTACTCCTATATGGGGAGCAAAGAGGATGGTTCTATAGGGCTACAAAAGATAGAACCAGGGCCAATGGTTAGAAACTATTGGGCCATTATTTTCAACCAAGTTCAAAGAAGAGCTTTTTAATAGTCAGAACTGATTTGATAACAAAATGAGCTACTGCCTTAGGATATAATGAAGTCTTTACTATTGGAAATATTCAGTAAAAGACAGTGTGGCTATTTTACAGAGTTATAGAGAGAACTTAAGGTTCAAATAAGCAAAATGAACTTTAGAGATCTTTTCCACCCAAATCCTCTGCTTCTTAATATGCTTTGTTTTCTCAACAAGACTATAAACTCCTCAGAGACTCAGGCTATTATATCACTTTCCATCCTTGATATCTATTTCTGGATCATAACTGTAGTAGATGTTCATTAAACATTTGTTGATCAAGACGGAACCCGAGATCTATACTGAAATAAATAATAACATTTGAGACAATTTTTGGACAACAGTAACTACATTAACAATATGATTAAAAATATACTCACTTTGAATATTTCATACCATGAGGTATCATGTAATATTATTAACAAGATAGTAATAAACAATAGTATTCATGATCAGCAATAAGGAAATAGCAATTGCATTAGTATTGATAATGTTAGTAATGTTTATAATGATTTTTAAGCCTTGATAAATTTTACATGGATGTACTATAATAATCATACATTGAATAATAACTTCATGCCAGTAAATCAATCAGAAATAAAATGAAACTGAGTGAGTTATTAGGTGTAAGTGACTAGGGAAAATGAAAAATGAAAATTGTGATTTAGAGTTTACCATAAAATAGGACCAATGTAAGCAAAGTTTTAATAGAACTTAGAAATAGATTCAAAAGAGCTAAGAAAAATAAGTCAAACTAGTCGTTCTGGACCTAATGAATACCCAACTGATGAGACTTCAGAATTGTCTATTGAGGGTGAGATGTCAAAACTTCAATGTAGCAATCAAACATTCAACCTCAATTAAGAAAAAAGTAAAATTTTAACTCAGAATTCCTTGACGTGTGAAGACTGTTTGTCAATTAGCCCTGAATTGTATAAAATATATCCAAGGAAATGGAACTCCTGGGAAACAAACCACCAACACCCAAGGCTAAAATCCCCTTTCCACACTTTCCTGTCTGCTGAGTGTGTCATTCTATATAATGATATAAACAGAAGGTGCTCGAGGGAATTTTTTGTGTATATACAGGGAATTTCTTGTGGGGATCTATATGTGCAACCAGAGACTGAAATATTTGACTAATAAATCTATTAAAATTTATACCAAAATTTTATTAGCAAGTCTAAAACAACCGGGTAAATCCAAGGACCTTTGCAGGATTAACCCAGGTTAGAACTGGAGTATTGGAACTGCAAGGCAGTTTCAGGTACCATAGCTGGAGGAAGAATTTCAGTTCTTATGAAAACAAATTTTTTTTTAAACCACACTCATTTGTTATCACACGGTTTCTGTAGGGCAGAAGTCTGGGCACAGCATTTGGGGCTGTTGGCTCAGGCTCTCTCCCAAAGTTGAAATCAAGGTGTTGACAGGGCTACATTCTCAGCTGGAGCTCAGGGTTCCCTTCCACATTCATTCGATCTGTTGGTAGAGTTCAGCTCCTTGTGGGGACATTTTCTTGTTGCCTATTGGCAGGGGTTGCTGTCAGCTCCTACGGCTGTTCTCAGGTCCTAGCTACGTGGCCCCTAGTTCATAACACAGCCATTTTCTTGCTACTAGGCCAGCAACAGCGTGTCTGTTGCTATGTCTTGTCCTTTTTAAAAGCTCGCCTGATTAGGTCAGGCCCACCCAAGATAATCTCCCTGTGATTAACTCAAGGGGAAAGCCAACTGATCAGGGACCTTAATTACATCTGCAAAATGCCTTGTGCCATATACTGTAACATAATCACAGGAATGAGATCCCCTTGTATTCATGGGGCCTGCTTATACTCAAGGCAAGAGTGTTTACAGGGCATGACACCAGGGGCGGAACTCTTGGAGCACATCTTAGAATTCTGCCTACCACAGTGAGATGAACCAAAACAACTAGAAAGAGCATTTTTTGTTGTGGCCTTGAAGTCATTTGCATTCTTTTTTTATTATTATTTCAACATATTATGGGGGCACAAATGTTTATGTTACGTGTGTTGCCTTTCCCCCCATTCCCCCCTGGAGTTAGAGCTTCAAGCGTCTCCATCCCCCAGATGGTGCGCATCACACTCATTATGTATGTATATACCCATCCCCTCTCTCCCATCTGCCGGATGCCCGATAAACAATTTTTTAAAGAAGATAAGAGGTTATAACCAGGAAAACAAGAGGCAGTGAAGCCCAAAAGGGGTAGGTACTCCTATCCATTGCTTAGAGGAGACCAAAAATGATACCAAAACCTGATAGTGACACAATCCAGGCAATTGGTTCTGGACTGAAGTTGAGAACTCTGACATAATATTAGTTTCCCATTTTTCTTCTGTGTTAGTTCATGGTCTAGTGGGCAATCCCTATTGTCAAAAGAACTGAAAAGGACCAGACATAAGCAAGCTTGAGATTTCACACTGTGAAATATGTTAGCTGTTTCATTTGACTCTTCTTTTTCTTCAATCTATTATGTATGCCAGGCCATCAACCTAATGGCAGTAATATAGTGAATAATGTTTATTGAGTTTCTCCATGTATCAGGTACTTTACCAACATTATTTTGGGTTTTTTTGAATCCTCACAATTTTTAGCCCCATTTTACAGATGATGAAATACAAGAATTTTTAAAGTATCCATAGAATTAAAGTAACCTACTCAAGACCAATTGGCTGGGCTAGGTTTGTTTTGCCTCCGAAGCCTGGGTTCTTTGAGCTCCAGCCTTGCTAAGTAAATATTCATAATCTTCATTTTAAATAGATTCCCAGGTGGTTCACATGAACATTAAATTGGGAAATTACACATCATGCTGTTTTTCTTTTTCTCTTATCAATCTCTCTCTCTGTCTCATGTACACACACACACACACAAACACACAAACAGAATGAGGGATGGGAGAGAGCAAGTGGTACAAGTCATTATCTACTAAAGAAGTTTGAACTATCAATACACCTTCTTCTCTAACAGCCTATGCAAATGTTGAATTCATCTGTTAATCGAGCTCTTTAAAATAGCATATATATTGTATCATCTATTATTAGCATTCTGAAGTGTTTACTGAATAAAATAATTTTGGATAAAAATGAAACATACATATTTGATAACAGTTTATAGAGGATCATAAAAAGGGAAAGAATAGAGTTATGAGACATGTGAAAACACAGGAGTCTGGGCTTGCTGTGGTTCACACTTTGCTAATAAGTACACTAGCAATTACAAATGAATTTTGAATGGCTGTGGCTTTTTAGAAAACCCACCAGGTGTAACAATTACAATCCAAGCTTTCATGGAGCTATTTTCCCCAAAAATGCAGAAAGAGTAGCATCATGGGAATTCCTTCCATTTACATATGTTCACCATCATTTTCGGTTGCCAGCAAGCTTTATTTCTAAGCACTGGACCTCTGCAATCCAAAGTGGTATCAGTGAGAAAGAAAACTGAATGAGAAACAATCTCCATTTGGTCTCATTTTCCCCTCCTTAATAAATTTTCTCTAGCATAGACTCGATTTCCTTTACCTATGCATCTAAATAAGTAGGTACCATTTAAATTAAGCAGCTTGGCCGGATTCAAAAATTCTATTTTCGTTTCAATCTTGAGCATGCTGAAATCTGTTGAATACAGTACTGGATATAGGAATTTAACATATTTAGCATGGATGAATGACTCTCCTTCCTAAGACTAATGCCCTCAATGCTTCTACAAAATTTTTCTGCACAGACAACACCTGAGAATCTTGTAAAAATGAAGATTTTGATTCAGTAGGTCTTGGATGCATTTCTAACATCCCAGGTAATGCCAGTGCTGCTCGTCCAAGACCACACTACACTAGCAAAGGCACTGTACTTAATTTAGCAGTAGCGAAATGTCTACATTTTCAGCCCCCTTTTTAATCAAGAAAAACTGTCATCTTTTTAATTTTTATTTTCTTATTTATTTTTTGTTAAGCTGACATGCAGCTTCAAAAGTCATCTTTTTAAATGATAAAATCAATACTTAGTCATACATTTTTATTGTAGACAAAATGGAAAACCATAAAAGTAGAAAGACTAAATATACATAATCTCACCCCCCAGACATACCTATGATTAACATCTGGCTGTATTTCCTTCCAGTCTTTCTTCAGTGCACATACATCTAGCTTTACAAAGTGGATATCTTACATCCTTTCCTTTTTGATTTAACAGCCATATCTAAAGCACCTCACACTGTTGCACACCCAGTTTTCTATCAGATCTCCAAATAATGTATTTTCTCACAGACATATCCATCACTCAGAATTATGAGTACAATACTAGCTATCAGCCACATAATTCAACAAAGCAAATTCACAGTTGTTCATCTGTGTGCTAATGCAGAACAGGAAGAATTCTATAAAATCTTGAAAATGGTGTAGCATAAGTATCATAATGATGTCACTGCTATATATGCACTGGGTACATAGAGGCAAAGTCCCCTCCTCTGCTCAAAAATATATTTCATTTCTTCAGAGTGTTGCATTTCTTTCTAAAACTGATCTCTAGAGACATCTATTGGGCCCCTTTACCATCATTCTTTCATATCCAGTGAAGCTGGCTTATTTAGAGAAACATAAGTTTTGTTCCGTTTTTATTTTTTTCTCTCTGCAAAGCTTGCTCGCCCTTTTTGACCTTTTCTTGGCATATTGTAGACCACAGCTGTTTCAAGTGATGGGGCAAGAGTCGGATACTCTGTTCTACCCAGGTGTTCCTTTTCATTAACACCGCGTCAATTCAGGCTGTCAGACAGGCTGTTATACCCCTGACAACTAAACAGTTGGTAGACAACAGGTACAGGTGGGCTACCAGTCACTTGCACATGCTTTGAAAGGGCTACACTTTTCATTCATCCTTAATACCAAAACGGCATAATAGAAATGGGTTATCTACAATATTCTAGGCTATTTAATATTGATGAGATGCATGGGACAAACTGGAAAAATGAGGATGTGTACTTTAAAGTAAAATTTAAAATAAAGAACTCTGCCGAAATGTAAACATGACAATAAATGTGTTTTCCTATGAAAGCACTGACATGATACAAAATACATTTTCATAATTTTTACCTAAAGTAATTGACAAGATTTGAAAAATTATGTAAAATCTTTTAGCGTCAGCGACAGGACAAACCCCTGACTGAGAAGCTAATAATTTCATATTAGCCACTTCTGGGTACATTGTCTATATATTAGCACAGCAGTTCTTAAACTTTAGTGTGCAACAGAATCACCAAGAGGGCTTGCTAAAACACAGATTGCTGGGCCCCACTCCTACAGTTTCTGATTCAGTTAAGTCTGGAGTAGTACCCAAGAGTGTGCATTTCTAAGTTCCCAGGAGATACTAACGCTGCTAGTATAATGTTCACACTGAGAACAATGCTTAGAGTCAAGCAATAATTCCCACTGCTTAAGAAAACTTAAGTTCTCAAACAAAAATTGGCATAAAAGTCACTGGAGGAGGAAGGCTTAATAAAATATAGATTCTAGGGCCTCAATTTCTTGCACTTTAATAAATGTTTCTGCTACAGATGGACCTATGTAGTCAACCACATTCTGAGGGATACTGTTTCTAAAGGGATTGGTTCCCACACCTGAAGGATCATCAGAATTTCTTAAACCAGAGCTTCCCAAACTACTAATACCATATTAGAAAGGCTGATACCATTAGCATCTTACCTGGGCATCTTATTAAAATTACCTAGGCATCTTATTAAAATATAGACTCTGAGTCAGTAGTAGGCCCAGGGTGAGGCCCAAGGTTCTGCATTTCCAACAACTCCCGTTCTGTTGCTAGAAAGGCTATTAAATTATAGATTGACAAATCCCATCTCAGAGATTCTTATTCAATAGAATGGAATATTCCTAATTTTTTAAAATGCATCTATAGTATACTCAATGTATTTAAATTCTTTTAGTTATTCCCTGTTACCAAATTTTTTGAGATTGATTTTTGTAGAATTGTTATAGTACCAGTAATACTGTATACTTAGTCTTTAGAGAATAGCTTTTCTGGAATGTTTCTGTAAAATTAAAGACAAAATAATTATAAATGTTGAAAAGGCCAAAGAATCTGAGACAGGTGAGTGTTTTTTTTTTAAATGGAAAAGACTTAATGTGATAGATTGTATTTTCTAAAGAAGATTGCAACAATAATTCCCATGCCACATGCTTTTCTACAATATAAACTTGATTCTCTTGCTATTGAGAGGTAGAGTCTACTATACGTACTCTCCTCTTGAATCCAGGTAGACTTTTGACTCCCATGTAAGCAACTTAATGTAGCAGCAGAGAAGCTGCATGACTTCCTGGGTTCTGACGTGAGGTCAGAATAGGAGATGTAGCCTCCTTCTTGTTCTTGGAAGACTCCTCTCTAGAGCTCCAAGCCACCATATAAGAAGTTTGACTACCCAGAGTCCTCCATGCTGCAAGAACACCAAACCACATGGAAAGGCCAATCAGTGAATCTGGATAAAGGATATACCGGAGTTCCTAATACTATGTTGCTCCTGTTGGCAGTCCTAGTATTCAAAGCCCTCCACATCAGTGCAGAACATGTGAGTGAACAAGCCTTCAGATGATCCTAGTCCTCAACTGTCAACTCCCTGCCAGCCTTTGAGACATTCCTGTTGAGGCCCTGAATCTTGTACAGCAGAGCCACGCTATTCTCCCTCTGCCCTTTCCTAATTCCGACTCACAGAATCCATCACTATAAGAAAATGGCCATTGTTTACGTCACTCAGTTTGAGGTGGTTTGTTACTCAGCAATAACAACAGGACCACTGACACAATACAACTTAGTAAGAATATATAATTCTCCACAGGAGATAAATGAGGGGCCTAGAGGTAGATACCTCTTATTCCAAGCCCACTATAGAGGTGATAAAAAGAAATCTTGTAGCTGCAGATCTGTAATGATATCAATAGCTGACATGTATTCAAGTGTTTATTATGTGCCTAATCCTTTATGTATGTATCAGGGAAAAAAATCAAAATGCTTCTTAGGGTTTTCTGGCAGAGGAAAATAAGTTTCTGCTTTCTCCCCAGTCCTCTTCCATTTAGAAAGTATTGGTATAAAAATTTGCTTTCTAAAAATGATCTGTGAACAGTTAAATACTATTTTTATAATTTTCAATTTTTATATAATTTCACACCTAAAGAAAATTTCAAACATAATATTAGGAACTCCTGTACATTCTTTATCCTGATTCACTGATTGTTTATACTTTCTCTGCCCCTCTCTAAACATATATGAATTTTATACATAAATTTTATATGTAAGTTGTATACATAAATAGTTTTATATGTAAATTGTATATTTTTATATCACATAATTTATATATACAATTTATATTTACCTATAAATGTGGAGTTTATATATATATAATTTTTTAAACTGTTTGAGAGAAGGTTGAAGCCATTGTGGATACATTGTACGCCTTTGTTTCCAAATACTTTAGTATGTTTTTTCTGAAAAAACAAACATTCTCTTACCTAACTACAATATTTTGTCAATTTTCCCAGTCCAGGGACATTTATACACTGATACTTATTTTTCCAAGTCCAAGATCCAATCAAGATCAAGCATTATAGCACAACAAAGTGACTATAATCAAGAATAAGTTAGGATACACTTTTAAATAACTAAAAGAGTGGAACTGGAATGTTCCCAACACAAAAAAATGTTAAGTGCCTGAGATGATGGATACCCCAATTCCCCTACTTTGATTAATTCACACCATATACCTGTATCAAACATCACATGTACCCCATAAAGATATATAACTCTTATGTAACCATAATAATTAAAAATTTAAAAAAAATTAAAACTTCATTTGAAAAGTTTCTGTTAATGTTCTTTGCCCACTTTTTGATAGGGTTCTTTGATTTTTTTTCTTGCTGACTTTCCTGAGTTCTATATAGATTCAGTTATCAGCCCATTATTGGATGTGCAACATGCGAATATTTTCTCCCATTCTGTAGGTTGTCTGTTTGCTCTCATGATAGTTTCCTTGGCTGGGCAGAAGCTTTTCAATTTGATCAGGTCCCATTTATTTATTTTTGTTGCTGCTGTGATTGCCTTTGGGAACTTCTTCATAAATTCTTTGCCTAAGCCAATGTCTATAAGAGTTTTTCCAACATTTTCTTCTAGAATTCTTATAGTTTCATGCCTTAGG
>CAUYRT010080083.1:0-21236 GCA_963574885.1 Lepilemur ruficaudatus | reverse complement strand
GCCTAGCTCACAGCAACCTCTAACTCCTGGGTTCAAGCGATCCTCCTGCCTCAGCCTCCCGGGTAACTGGGACTACAGGCATGCGCCACCATGCCCGGCTAATTTTTTCTATATATTTTTAGTTGGCCAATTAATTTCTTTCTATTTTTAGTAGAGACAGGGTCTCACTCTTGCTCAGGCTGGTTTCGAACTCCTGACCTTGAGTGATCTGCCCGCCTCGGCCTCCCAGAGTGCTGGGATTGCAGGCGTGAGCCACCACGCCCAGCCAACTTTTGTGATTGTTACTGACTTCTGTTGGCCCCTGATTCATTTAAATCTTAAGTTAGGGGGTAGTTTTACACAAAAACACCAAAGGTCGGAAGGAGTGTCTGTTCTGTTCTCAGCGTGTTCGCGGCACCTCCCTACCGAGGCTCTTCCTACCGAGGTCCTCAGTGGCGCTGACGGTGGGTGGGAAGCAGCTGTGCGGATGCTGGTTATGGCTCCCGTCTGCAACGCGGCAGGGCACTTGTTCTTCTCAGCCGCCTAGTGCCACTGCAGACTGAAACCTCCCCCGTGACAATGTCAATTCCAGAGCAGGAGGAAGTCACGCAGTTAGGGGATCAGAGTTTCCAGCTGCGTCAGCCCTGACCAGATGCGGGTCCATTTTATCACCTGACTACCGACAGGTGTATGGCTCTGAGGAAGCTGTTTGAGAATATTTGAGTAAACAAATAGCCTTGAAATTTAACTAGAAATAAAGAAAATGGCACTGTGTTATACATATAATAAAAATTACAAAAACTTAAAATAAAGGTCATCATATAAAAAGTCATGCTGGTTTCAGTGCTTTTCTACAAATATACTTTTTACTTCTAAAACGATGTCCCACCATATGTGTATACACATTTGTAGACCTGCCATGCATGTATTTCTTATCCTTAGGATGGTGAGAAACATTTTAATGAATCCTGAACTTTCTGTATTTCTAAAGCAACCATTTTAATTATTTCCTTAGATGCAGGCAATAGTCAAGACACCTGTTTTCTAGCGCAGGTTTAAAAATAGCTATAATAACTGGTATTTGCATAGGATTTCACAGATTTCTCATACTAGCTATTTCAGTTGAGCCACAGAAGTCTCTTAAGCAGCAGGCATTATTGGTGATGGCAGAAACCAGGTGCCGTGGAGTCACCAGGCTGACGGCCAGAGCGTAGGTAGTGGTGTTTAAACTCTTATTCTTACTGCACTGGACCGTTTTAATAACGACTTTGGCCCAGTATTAATAATTGTAAGCACTGATTTCGGAGGTTGAAACCACTTTGTCTTCACACACACTTAGGGGAATCTCTCCACGTGTGTGATTTCATGATGCCGTCTTTGTACGGACAAAGGAACACGTGCAAGATTCTGTGTTATTTTTCCCTTGATGACTATGAATTTTCACCGATGTTTTGTGGCCCAGTGCATTGGAGCAGCAGCTGGGACTCGGGCAGCCAGGTGACGCCCAGAGCTCAGGGAGGGACGGGCACGTTGCCCCGGTTGGTCACCAGAGCGGCCTCACGTGCCCATAGGATGCCAGCGCTCTGTCCTGCGGCCCCGCCCACAATCACAGACTATTGCACAGATGTTTCCTTCTCCCAGCACAGCTGGGCTGGCTGAACTTTTAAGGTAAATTAACCAGAATAGACACGACCATCATATATTTTCTGTCTTGTCCAGTTGGTTATCAACGTGCTCGGTGTTGCAGTGAGGTTTGAGTATCTTCCCGAGTTTCGACGTGGTGACTGCAAATGGGCGTGAGCGCGCCCAGCCGTGTCTAGGCTGCCATTATGAAACACACCTCCACGCCACGCCGTTTGCTACGCTCCCGGATCTGGTCTCGTGCTGGAAAATCCGATTAGCTGATTTTCCCCTTGTGCTTCCTTCAGAGATTGCCCTTGGTAGGAAAGATGCAAAATTGCACTGCACGTCCTCCTACAAAGTATTTCAATTACCGAAATGACTCAGCATTAGAGTTTGTCGGAGCGCAGGCGTGAATTTTAAGGACGACAATATTATTTGATTGTGTGCCTGTAGCTTGGGAAAATTCTTAGGGGATTCTAATAATGGACAAATAAGATATGTTTTTGTTTAGCACATCAGTTGTTTTATGAAAAATGAGTATTTCCTTTGTGTTCAAGAAGGCTACAGTGTGGATTATAATTCCTTTTACAGATAAAATTTCTAACTGTCTTTAAAGAAATAGTCCCTGGAGCAATACAGCTTGCTGAGCACACAGATTCATCCTCTGTTAGCCTCTGACCCCAGACAGATACGAGAGGCAATCAGCGCAGCTCCAGTAGTGGCAGCCCATGCCCCAGGGCCTGAATCCCGGGTGGTACCGGAGGCGACATTTGCTGTTTTCCTACCTGGGAACTGGGACAGCTATGCAGTTACTAACAGGCGGGTGGTGTAGACATTGTGGATGTGCTGGACGGAGGGTTGATTCACGTCTCAGGAGGGTTGAGAGGGACAGCGGGCAATTTCATTGTGCTGCTGGGAATGGCGTACAATTCAAAACTGATGAATTGTTCATTTCTGGAAATTCCCACTTGGTATTTTCAGACCATGGTTGACCGCAGGCAATGGAAACCTCAGAAAGTGAAACTGAGGATAAGAGGGGACCGTGATTAATTTAAAATGAGGTCACGAGAGCCCCAACCCACTGTGACGAGTGTCCTTGTAAGAAGTGACTAGGACACAGATGCGTCCAGGGTGGCCAGGTGACACGTCTGCCGGCCGTGGAGAGGTCTGGCCAGGCCCTTCCGTCGCCGCCCTCAGAGGACCCGGTCTCAGACCTCCAGCCTCCAGGACGGTGGCTCAGGCCACCCAGCCAGTGGCACTTTGTTATGACAGCCCTAGAAAGTTCTTCCCACTTGCCGATGGTGTGATTGTCTATGTGCAAAATCCCCCTGAATCTACAAGAAAATCGCTAGAACTGATAAGTGATTTCAGCAAGGTCAAAAGATACAAGTCCAATGCCCTAAAATCAATCACAATGAATCAAAATCAATCACTAACAACGAACATGTGGACATGAAATTAGAAATATAGTAACATTTGCAATCACTTCAAAAACGGAATAATTGGTAGAACTTTAACAAAACATGCACAGTATCCAAACACTGAGTCACAAACTCCTGAGGAAAGAAACCAAGGAATACCTAAATAAGTGGAAACCACTGTACTTACGGTTAGAAAAACACAATGTAATAAAGATGCCAGTTCTCTCCCAAGTTTTCTATGTGTTTAATGCAATTCCTGTTAAGACCCTAACACGTTTTCTTACACACACAGACAGCCTTGTTCTACAACAATATGGAAAGACATAGACCCTGAATTTGCCAAAATAACATATTTTATTTTATTTATTTTTTCATTTCAGGATATTGTGGGGGTACATTTTGGTTACGTGTTATGACTGTGCCACACCCAAACCGTGATTTGAGGCGTGCCCTTTCCCCCTACCGTGCTCACCGCGTCCATTAGCCGTGCGTTTACCTACCCCCACCCCATTTTAACAGGAGATAAACTGGGATAACTCATCTCCCTGAGTACAAGGCCTGCATGCAGTTCTGTTCAGTGTGACCGTGTGGTACCGGCAGGGGGACAGGCGTGTGCACATGAGGGAAAAGAACAGAGAAACCGGGAACAGACCCACACAAATACGCTCAACTGACTTTTGACAAAGGCGCAAAAGCAACTCACTGGAGGAAGAACAGCCCTTCCAACCAATGTGTCACGGCAAAAACAAAGCCCTAAACCCTTACGCTTCCTAAAAGTTAACTCAGAACGAATCACGGACTTACATGTAACAGGTAAAATGATGAAACTTTTAAAAAAAACATAGAAGAAAATCTGTAAGACCTAGGGGTAGGCAAAGTGTGCTTGAATTTTATGATAAAAACTCAATTCATAAAAAAGAGGAATTGATACGCTGGACTCCATTGGCATTACAGCATTTGTTCTGCAAAGGACTCTGCTAAGAGGATGAAGTGACAAGTTGCAGACTAGGAGTAAACACCTGCAAACCGCACATCCAAAAATGCTCTAGTAACTGCAATACTAAGGGACTCAAAACCCGACAGTGAAGTATCAGATGATCTAATTGGAGAATGGGCAAAACACACTCACAGACGTCTCACTGACCGGGACACACAGGAGTCAGTCCATCAGCCTCTGGGGAAGTGTAAGCCAGAGCCACGGTGAGGTGTGTGCGTACCTGTCAGACGCCTGGGCAAAGGCAGGCGATGCTGGCTCTGAGGCTGGGCGGAACCATCCCTCCCACATGCCGACGGGAATGTAGACGGCGCAGCCACTCTGGAAATACTTTGGCAGCTTCTTAGGGAACTAAATATGCAACCACCATATGACCCAGAATTGCATTCCTGGGCACTCGTCTCAGAGAAATGAAAATGTACATTCAATAAAAACCCCACATGAATGGATGATAGTAGCAGGTTTATTCTCAACAGCTCGAAGCTGGCAGCAGCTCCGATGTCCTTTCACGGGCGAGTGGTTAAACTGCGGCACATCCAAACCAGGCAGTATTGCCCAGCCAGGAAAGAACAGACTGTGGATGCCGGCAGACCCCGTGGGAATCTATGGGGGTTGTCTTGAGTGGGAAAGGCCAATCCCAAAGGCCACGTACTGTACAATTGCGTCTGCAAAACACTCTCTAAACCAATCAGAGAACCTGCTTATGCACACACACGCTGTGCATAATGTCACAGCATTACAGGACTGGGGTGCCGATCCGCAGTTGCAGGAATAGACCTTTGCATGTGGAGCTGTCCTGAGCGCTGTCGGCAGCACACCCTGGCTGCGATTTTGCACCATGTGTGATGTTACCACTTGGAGAACCCGGGTAACGGGAGCACCAGGTCTCTCTATTTTACCTGGCAGCAGCATGCAAATCTCCAGTGGTCACAAAACAAACATTTCTTTATGGAAAAATAAATGCTTTAAATCTAACTAGAAAAGGAGCTAAAGTCTAAGGAGAGAGAGTGAAGGCAGCAAGCGGAAGAGCACTTGAGATACAGCTACTAACCCGGGAGGAGTTTAGAGACTGTCACACAGGCTAACAGATTACAGATAGAGAACTTCAAATTCCTTGCAGACAATCAAACAGGTCTATCTTTTTTCTTGATCAAATTCCACCAAAATGATGGTAAAGGAATAAAACCCGCCGTGAAAGAGGAGACGACAGATGAAGTGTGAACAGTAAAATACGGGAGGAAGGAAAACGGGTGGTGACTGACGCTGCCAGCTGCAGACGGAGCAGAAAGCCGGCCACAGGGAGGCTCCCAGGTAAGTCTCAGGGAGGCTCCCAGGTAAGTGTCGGCGAGGCTGGGGAGCAGGTGTGGAGAGCCTGAGGACACAGGGTGGGCACAGGAGTCCTGCTCTAGTCTGCGTGAGCCTGTGTCTCCCACTGTGGTCTCCAACCAGCGTCCCGGGAACTCCTGGAAATGCAGATTCCTGGCCCCATCACTCCTCTTGAGTTGGAAGCCACCGTGGGCAGAGCCCGGGAGCTTTGCACCTGCTTCCGAGCACACTCACGCTGCGAAGGCCTGGGCACTCACCCCCCTTGCGGGGCCTGTGGACTCAGCACCCGGAGGTTTAATTTCCAGAGCAGTGCTTCCCCACTGTTCCTGCGAGGCTGGAGGTGCGAGTTTAATAAGCCCCCAGGGCGCCCCGTCTCTGGCCTGCGGACCTCACTTCCAGACCCGGGTCAGGCCGGGCCCACCTGCGCACGGCAGTGCTTGCAGCCCACCCGGCACGGCCGCCTAATTGGCGCGGCGTGTGGCCGGAGCGGTGAGGGTTTACAGCTCCCCGGTGACCCTGCGGTGCTGCCCTGCCCAGTGACCCTCGCCAGGCAGCGCTCCCAGCTGAACACGGAGAGCGAGAGAAAGTTTATAGACTGAAACGTGAACCCTCCGACGTCCGTCTCCAACTCGGCTGCCGGGCGGGAGCTTGTGTGATTATCCTGTTGGGAAAACCTGCCCAGATGAAAAGAAACATGGAAAATGGTGTCGGCGTGCAGCCTGCTCAGGCAATGTGCTCTGTCCGTGCCACACACGTGGCAAAGTGAAAAATTAACCAGCAATTAATTTTCAATCTGGAATTATAAAGGCTGGAAAAGATTGCTTCTACAAAATCCCCCCAAGTTGGTGGGAATCAACTTAAGAGTTGTGTAAGGATCACAAATGTGCACAATTATAAAGCCTAAGAACGTACAAGTCAAACCTAACTCAAGGCACAATCTCACTGCTTGGAAGAATTCACCGTTTTAAGGCCAAGTCTTCCCAAATAAATCTATTAAATCAATTCAGCTAGAAAATCAAATTGATTCAATTAAAAATATGGAATCTTCAACAGGATTTTGGATGGAACTTGAAAAGCTGATTCTAAAATCTATCCAAAATATACTCAAGAGTAGACAACAGTATTTTCAAACAAACGAGACGTGCGCCCATTTGGGGACAGAAAATCCCGCTGCCTGTGAGCAAGGAAGAGCAGTTGCCATGGAGCTTGTCTCTGAGACCCCTCCGGAAGGTTCCTGGTCTGTCTCTCCACGGTGTTGTTTCAAAGCCCACTGACGCCTGCACGGAGGGTGGGCGGCTCCGTGCACCCCAAGGTAACTCAGACCGTGGCTAGGCTTCCTGAGCGCGAACGCAGGCTCCTTCACGTACAGTGAGGATAAAGCTCACGTGGCCCATATGCACAGAACGGCCAGCTCCATCTCCCCTCGAGACAGACCTAAAGCGTGACCTGAGGTCTTGGACGTGCGCACTGGCAGAACACGGCTGTGCTCCCTATGTCAGGTCAGCGTAAGCCGGATCTAACAGGAACCAGCTGCAAGTGCCCAGCCTGGGGCCAAAGCAGTGGGAGGAGGGAGGGTGGGGGGCAGAGAGGAAGGGGCGCCCGGGCCGCTCAGGCGCCAGCCCACACCGTGGCCTGGGAAGGAAGTGCTGCGCCCCCTTAGCTGCTGTCCTTGCCGCAGAGAATTCCAGTGCCACTAGGCTTCCAGATCATTCCTACATTCCCTGCTGCTTCCTGTTGCAAGTTTTCAATTTTTTTTCCCAAAGTATTATGGGTACAGATGTTTTTGGTTACATGGATTGCTTTTGTAATGCTTAAGTCAGGGCATGGGTGTGCCTGTCACACAGACGGTGGTCATTGTACCCCTTGGGTAGGTTTTCATCCCTTCCCACTTCCCCCCTGCGCTTCACTTGATTTCCACCGAGTTTTATTTCCCTCTGTGCACGCGTGTGCTCATCAATTAGTTCCAATTGAATAGCGAGTGCATGTGGTGTTTGTTTTTTCATTCTTTGGATACTTCTTATAAGAGAATGGTCTCCAGTTCATCCAAGTTGTTGCAGAAGGCATAAATCCATCCTTCTTCATGGCTGAGTAGTACTCTGTGGTAGACATAGACCACATTTTGTTAATCCACTCATGCATTGATGGGCACTTGGGTTGGTTCCACATCTTTGCAATTGTGAATTGTGCTGCAATAAACATTTGAGTGCAGGTGTCTTTTTGATAAACTGACTTTTTTTCCTGTAGGTAGACACCCACTACACCAGTAGTGGGATTTCTGGATCAAATGTAGGTCTACTTTTAGTGCTTGAGACATCTCCATACTGTTTTCCATAGAAGTTGTACTAATTTGCAGTCCCACCAATAGTGTATAAGTGTCCCTTTCTCTCTGCATCCATGCCAGCATCTGTTGTTTTGGGGCTTTTTAACAAAAGCCATTCAAACAGGAGTAAAGTGGTATCTCATTGTGGTTTTAATTTGCATTTCCCTGATGGTTACTGATGTTGAGCATTTTTTCATGTGTTTGTTGGCCATTTGTTTATGTTCTTTTGAAAAATTTCTATTCACGTCTTTTGCCACTTTTTAATGGATCGTTTGTTTTATTTCTTGCTGATTTGCTTGAGTTTTTCTAGAGTCTGAATATCAGCCCTTTATTGGATGTGTAGTTTGTGAATATTTTCTCCCATTCTGTAGGTTGTCTATTTGCTCTGTTGATTATTTCTTTGGCTGTGCAGAAGCCTTTTAATTTAATCAAATCCCATTTATTAATTTTTGTTGTTGCTGTGATTGCCATTGGGATCTTAGTCATAAATTCTTTGTCTAGACTAATGTCTAGAAGAGTTTTTCCTACATTTTCCTCTAGAATTCTTATGGTTTCATGCCTTACATTTGTCTTTTATCCATCTTGAATTAACTTTTGTGTGTGGTAAGAGACAGGAGTCCTGAATTAATTTTTTTTTATCTTGTGTCCTAAATTCCATGATTATTTGCTTTGTTCCAAGTCCTTTTTATTATTATTATTATTTTTTTTTTGAGACAGAGTCTCACTCTGTTGCCTGGGATAAAGTGCTGTGGCATCAGCCTAGCTCACAGCAATCTCAAACTCCTGGGCTCAGGCAATCTCCTGCCTCAGCCTCCTGAGTAGCTGGGACTATAGGCATGCGCCACCGTGCCCAGCTAATTTTTTCTATATATTTTTAGTTGGCCAATTAATTTCTTTCTATTTTAAGTATATTTTTATGGGTACATGTGATGTTTTGATACAGGCATGCAATGTGTGATGATCAAATTGGGTATCCGCCTCAAGCTTTTGTCATTTCTTTGGGTTAGGAACATTCTGATTTCCCTCTTTTAGTTATTTAGAAACATATAATAAATTGTTTTTTAACTACAGTCACACTGTTGTGTTACAGAATCCTAGATGATATTTATTCCATGTAGCTGTCTTGTTATGGGTATCAGTCATCCCCTCCTTATCCCCCCACTACCCCGCCCAGCCTCTGGTCACTGTCAATCTACTCTCCACCCCCATGAGTTCAATTTATGGAGTTTTTTTTAGCTTTCACATATGAGTTGGAGCATACAGTATTTAACTTTCTGTGCCTGGCTGATGTCGCCTAACATAGTGTTCTCCAGGTCCAGCCATTTTATTGCAAATGACAGGATTTCATCCTTTTTGTGGCTATATAATATTCCATTGTACACATGTACCACAATTTCTTTATCCATTCACCTGCTGATGGCACTTAGGTTGATTCCATACCTTGGCTATTGTGAACAGTGCTGCCATAGACAGGGGGGTTAAGATATCTTTCCAATATGCTGGATCCCCTCCTTTGGATATACACCCTGTGGTGGGGTTGCTGGGCCATATGGTGGTTCTATTTTTGTTGTTTTGAGGAAGCTCTGTACTGTTCTCCATAGTGCTTGCACTAATTTACATTCCCACCAACAGTGTAGGAGGGTTCCCCTTTCTCCGTGCCTCACCAGCATTGGTGACTGCCCATCTTTTTCATAAAAGCCATTTTAACTGGGGTGAGGTGATATCTCATTGTAGATTTGATTTGTGTTTTTCTGATGACTAATGATGTTGAACATTTTTCTGTATACCTGTTGGCCATTTGTATGTCTTCTTTTGACAAATGTCTATTCAGGTCTTTTGCCCATTTTTTAACTAGATTATTTGATTTTTTTTTCTGTTGAGTTGTTTGAGCTCATTGTATATTCTAGTCATTAATCATTTGTCAGACAGGCAGTTTGCAGATATTTTCTCCCATTCTGTGGTTGTCTCTTCCCCATGTTGGTTGTTTCCTTTGCTGTGCAGAAGCTTTTTAGCTTGATGTGATCCCAATTTATCCATTTTGCTTTGGTTGCCTGTGGTTTTGAGGCATTACTCAAGAAACCTCTGCCCAGACCAATGTTCTGAAGCATTTCCCCAGTGTTTTCTTCCAGTTGTTTTGTAGTTTCAGGACTTAGATTTAAGTCTCTAATCCATTTTGATTTCATTTTTGTATATGGTGAGAGACGAGGGTCTAGTTTCATTCTTCTGCACGTGGATGTCCAGTTTTCCCAGCACCGTTTATTGAAGAGACTGTCCTTTCCCCACTGAATGTTCTTGGCAACTTTGTCCAAGACGAGTTGACTGTAAAAGTGTGAATTTAATTCTGGGTTCTCTATCTTGTCCCATTTGTCCTTGTGTCTGGGACAAAATTGAAGAGGACACAAAAAATGTAAAGAAATTTCATATTTAGAGATTGGAAGAATCAATATCATCAAAATGAGTATAGTGTCCAAAGCAAGCTACAGATTCAATCTAATCTCTATTGAAACACCAATGACATTCTTCACAGAAATAGAAAAGTAATCCTAAAATTTACATGGAACCACCAAAGAGCCTGAATAGCCAGAGCTATCCTGAGCAAAAAGAGCAAAGCTGGGAGTCACAGTGCCTGGCTTCACACCATCCTGCAGAGCCGTAGCCCCCAAACCACAGCCATCTTCCACTAGACAGACATGCGGTAGGGCATTGAGGCATAAACTACCACCTTTGCACTGTGAACAACACACATGCAGTGGTACAGCAGGACATGTCCTGGAAGTTGGTCTTGGCAGCTGCGCCACCAGCTCTTACCCTTGGAAACTTGTTTTATCTGAATTAAACAAGGGGATAAGACAGCATCATTAACTCACAAGGATTTCAGGGTTTCCAAGTGGCAAAAATGTTTTGTAAATATAGGAATAGTTTATTGGCATGAGCGATCTTCAGTTATGATGGAATTTTCATTGTCATTTCGTTGTTATGCAAACCTGCATTAAAAACTCCCCAGATCCCAGGAGTCCACAGGCTGAAAAGGGCCCATCTCATGGGCACGAGTCTGTGCGTGGCGTGAGCGTGTGCCATTTTGATCTTTATAAGGTTCAGTGAGGCCAGGAAAAGGGTTTATACCTTCTAGTATTGAAGAGGCAGTGGAATAATACAAACCTTGTTTGAAAGAGGGGGTGTTGCTTCCCGAACAAGGGGATAAAGTTGGTGTGCTCACCTGCACCAGGTTTCCAGGTAAGCCCTTCTTCACCTGAGTGAAGGCCGGTCCTCTGCCAGGAAAAAGCAATCCTTTCTGAAGTCTGTGCCATGTAGACGGAGCTGAGTGACAACCTGGAGGCAGACTCATATGCACGGCAGGAGAGAAAGCTTGTGGTTGGAAGTTAGTGTAGTTTCATTTTTTATCAAATAGAAGAAGACCTGCGGTCATGTGTCATTTGCAATCGTGAAGGGGTATGGACGTTTCAGGAAGCAGACTGGTCACGCATAGCCCTTGAAGGATGGCGTCTCAGAGCACGGGGGGGTGAGGAGCAGTGTCTGGGACAGCCCTTCCTTGCACACTCTTTCCTTCACTGTGTGGATAAGACGGGATGTTTGCATGTTAAATAGAGCCTCGTGCCGAGCCATGAGAGTCCGTGTGAGCTCTGCCTGCACCAGGCAAGGAAGGTGGACGGCCGGTTCCTAGAGGCCCGTGACGAGAGGAATCGCCCAGGTTGGCAGAGACCGCGGAGTCCATGCCACGCGAGTCCTGTGGACTCACAGTGAGAATCCAACAAGGCAGTTTCCAGTTGCAAGTACCCGTCATGCATTAAAACATGAGTTTTCTGTACATTAAAGATAGCAATCTCAGCACTATGGAGGACCAAAGGTGGAGGAAACAGTCTCTGTTCTTGTGTCGTTTTAAAGAGCTAAATTGTCATGCATTTGAGAATGTGCTACAGGCAAAAGGCTGGGGGTGAAAAGTCCTTGTTACTGGAATCACACTATGAGCAGTGATAGCCCCAAAAGAAGTTGATCAAACCCTTTGACATACTTTTGGCTACAAAACATACTATTTGAGCATTAACTAATGATAAATAACGATACAAAACCAGCAGCCACTAACTGAAAATTTAACACATTAATTTATTTGTCTAGATATGTTTCTCCATGATTATTTTATTTATAATGGAGGTCTCTTAAAATTAGGATAAGGCAACCAACATCAATAAAATATTATCAGGGTCTATATCAGACCCACAAGAGTAGGAGAGGGTGAGTTTAAAACAAACTCTCCAAAGATGTAGGTAACATCGAAATCTTTTCACTTGGGGATTTGCCGATAAGTTCATTGTTGTGATTTGCTTTGAGTGACCTCACCATTCATATCGAAATTCCTTATCAGATCCATGCAGAGCAGGTCAAGGACTCGTTCTTGTTGCATCTTTGAGAATCTGGACACTGGTGGGGATTTCACTGCGTCCTCTTCTGTGATGGTGCCATCCGGCCCCCGCCCTGGCAGTGTGGCTCCAGGAGAGTCCTCTGCACAGATGCTCTGTGTTGGGACAGCAGGAAGTACAATGGGGACAGGATGTGGCTTCCAGGTGTCCAGGCTGGAAGACGCCGCCTTCCGCCAGCTGGGGCAGCGTTAACACGTTGGCTGTTGTAGGACACAAGTTAGTGTCGTGTCTTCACCACAAAGCCTGCTCTGTCGTCACGCTGGGCCTCTTCCTACCTATTCAACGCAATGTTTTGAAACGCGATGGCCTTGTATTGACCTGTATTAAATGTCTTGTGAGGAACAGCCCAGGCGCTAGTTCTGTCACTTAGACTCGTCTTTACTTTTCCTAACTCTCTGTAATTTTCAGATTTGATTGATAGGTTATCATTTCCTCATTCATACACTCATAAACAAATACAGGACATACGCCAGGGCAAAGAACTGTGACTTAATGTTTTTGGAAGCATCTTCTAAATTCAGTCATCAGTCAGTGGAAACACGAGACATTCTCATATGCAAGACACGAAGGATGTGATTAAAGTATAGAGACAACGTTTCTCTCCACTGAGGATCTTTTAGTCTATATTTTCATCAATTAATCTGAAGCAACATTCTTTGCTTATTGTAACTCAGTTACGAGATCACTGTGATGTGCTACAATGTAGCTCAAACTTCGTCTTTTCCAGAACGAAACAGTGGCAACAGAGCAGCCTGTGCTCACGTGGTGCTGTGCAGAGACCCTCAGCTGACCTGCAGAGTGGCCAGTCTCCTTTGCAACCAGGTCAGCTGTGAGACTGACTCTCACAATGAAATGAGGTGAATGATGTCTGTCCCTTCCTGTTCAAAATATTAAATAGTTAAGAAGCTATGGCTTTGTCGTGGCCTCTCCTTTTCTCTTTCCACTGGCCATACACAGATCTAGGAAAATACTACACATCTGAGGCCGTGGTGGCACACCCATGCTGAACTGTTACAATGGGAATACACATCTTTGGTTTGGAGCCACCATAATTTTGGGGTTGTCACAGCCTCAGCCTACTTCGGCACTCCAGTACCTGCCAGGGATGTCCTAAGCACACAGGTAGATGTTAATTTATTTAATCCTAAAACAAAATAAAACAAAACAGTGAAGTCAGCACCCGTATCATCTCCATGTTACAGCTGAGGATGCTGAAGCCCAGAGAGGAAGGGGTTTTGGCCAAAGTCTCCTAAGTGGGGCTCAGCAACTTTTGAGCCCAGAGAGTTGGCTCCAGAATTCAAGTTCTACAACTGTGCTCCATATCTGTAGAGAAGGCGTCATCAGGGTCCTCGGCAAGTGTCCTGCGGTTCTCTCACCGTCCCCGTCCTCCTGTGCCCTCCCCTGCCCGGGATGACCCGCGCAGTTGTTTACGTGAACACACAGGAGATGTGTTTGCCTGGTTTGCTGTGCCATGGTAATGACAGTGGCTTTGGCTGTTTGTTTACCTTTGTCGTGCATCTGATACTCAAAACCATTCCGTAAGGCAGGCGCTACCAGATGCGACCTAGTAAGTGACTTCCCCAGGGCACGAAGCTGGCTGGCAGGAAGAGAAGGCGACCTGGCTCTGGGCTCCGTGACCATCTTCACGGCACCGAGCAACCTGACCGACGGTTCTCAGGAACTGGTGCCGGGGCTCAGCAACCTGCGGATTCTGCTCATCAGATGCTTTTAAGAAACCGTTCTTCCTTCATTTTTGACCCAGAAACTGCCCTTGCAGAGAAACAGAACAACGTTGCCTGTCTCTGTTCTCTCGTCGTCCACCAGAGTTTAAAGGCCATCAGAGTGGCTCGGCAGACACATCTGCAAGTCCTCAAAGCAACCTCTTGGCTGGGGAATGGGGACGCAGTTCCGGGCTGCGATCCGGACCCCAGCTGGGAGAGCAGCCACGTCCCCAGCTGTGAGCTAGTCCTTCTGCCGCGCTGGCCACGCTGCTCACTAGCGCAGAGCACACACTTTGATATTTCCATGTTTTGTTCCTGCTTTGAAACATTCCCCTGATTCCTCCCCCACTCACTGCAGTTCAGAATCATTTATTCGCCAAATATTTACTGAGTGTCTGCTGTGGTCTGGCGTCACTCCAGGAGCTTCGCCGCATCTGCGCTCCTGTGGCCCCAGGGTGGGGGTGGGAAAGTGGGCTGGGGGGTGAGAACCCGCAGACGGACGGATGGATGGACGGGCAGAGTGAGCCAGAGAAGGGGAGATGGGTGTGGGAATTGCTAGGGGGTGCGGGGTGGGATGGTCATAGTGGGGCCACACACGTGGCAGGACCGGCAGGTGTCCGGCTCTTCTCCGGTTCTGGCCCCAGCGCTCACTGCCCTCCCCACTCCCCTGGCCAGATCTCACGCTGCCTGCCAGGCTCAGCTCCACTGTCTTTGCACAAGGACCGTCCCGTCCTGCAGGCACAGCCCTCTCGTCCTTCTCTTCGCCAATGCCCTTGCGTGGCTCTCCGGGAACTCCGTGAGGGGGGAGACCAGGGGTGCTGGATGGAGCGTCAGGGTGGGCCCGTGTCTGTGTTGCCTGCTATGGGGAACCTGTGTGCACATCACAGAGCACTGTTTGCTTCATTCAGGTTCATCCCTGTCACATAGGAGAAGTGTTGTCTACTGCGGGGATGGTCGTGGGGGAAAGTCCCCACGTAAAGATTCCATCTCTGACACGCAGCGGAGCCTGACACGGTCAAACCATCAGAACTGTTGTCTCCTGTGGATGATGTCATGGCTGTGGGTTCCCAGGTAACTCCAGAGTTAGTGCAGCTCTGACCCAACTGCTGAAGAAAAGACAACGTGCACGCGTGCACATGTGCGTGTGTCTCTCTGTGCGTGTGCACACGTGTACAAATCAAAGGGGTTGAGTGGTGATTGCCATGCAGCTTGGTGGCTCACGTAGGTGCCAAGGAGCTGCGGAGCCCACATGTGAGGTGGGTTCCTCAGGGAAGTGGTGCACACGCGTGGTCGAGTGGCCTTAGACAAACATTGACTGGGGAAAATCAGGGTAAGAATCTCTGAGCCAAGCCCTACAGGAGGGTGATCTCAGGGCTGTGCAGCTACCCCATATCCTCACATCGCTTTTGGGGGTCTCAGCTACCCATGGTCACCAACAGTCAAAAATATTAAACAAAATATTCCAGAAATCAACAACTGATGAGTTTTAAATCACGTACCTACCGTTCTGAGCAGCCTGATGAACGTCGGGCTCCCACCTCTGACCTCCTGGACTCTGAGCTCCCGTCTCCAACTCCAGCGACGGGGGCTTCACTTCCTGTCCCTGCAGCCCGTTCCTGACCGCCTGTTCCCACGCGTCTCCAGCTCACAGATCTCCCCAGACCGCCCCTTCCCAGGCTGCGTGTCGCTGCTGCAGCTCACACTTCCACACTCACACTTCTACCTGGTCACCAAGTCTCTGTCCCACCGAGCAGCGGCCAGCGCGGCGGGGCGGGGTTCGCGTCAGCACGCCGAGTTCTCAGGACGGACGTTTCTCGAGTGAAAGAGTTAATGCGAAACGCGTGTGAATCGTGTCGCTGCATCTGGAGTGAAAACGCAGGAGAGACGGCCCCTGGCCAGGCTCAGGAAGAGGCCAAGGAGATCCGCAGGATTAAAGGCTTTTAGAAAACAAAAGTATATGTTTGCCAGCTTTTAAAGAATTCCATAGGCTGTTTTATTTCTTTTATTTTCAATAGTGAGAAGAGCACAGAAGAGCTTCTTCTGGAGGAGGTGAAGGAGTCTAGTTCCGGTAGGAGGCGGCAGGCGCACGCACCCGCGTTTTCTGGCATTTTCTGGCTGTGGCCGGGGTCCCGCTTCCCTGGTGTTATTGTGGGTTTGCCACTTTTTAAAACACTCGTTAGATCTGCCCTTAGCAATTTGCTATTTCCCCAGAGTGATCGTGTCTCTCCTTTCTCTCCTCTTTTCCTTTTGTGGGAAGTCCTTTGCCCCTCAACGGAGTCCCAGGTCTTCCTCACACCCACATAAATAGCTGGCGCTTCATACGTAAACAGCTCCAAGAGTGAGTTGTCGGTGAGTTTGGAGGAGGACACAAAATAAGTGAAGGAGAGCTCACACCCAAAACCACGGCACTATCCACGGACTGCGGGAGCAGGGTCCCACGCCGGACCTCGGTTTCCACGAGGACGTGTGGGCCGGAGGGTGACTCTGCGCGGCTGTTAACTCGGCTGCTGCGGTCTCTGGAGAACCGGTGTGAGGTGCAGCTTGGTCGTATGGCCATACAGCTGCCTGAAAAATTCTCTTTGATGACGAACTTGCTAAGAAAACTGCTTGTCTCTTTCTCTAACAAGGCTGGACGTTCTCCTCAGAGAAGCTTTCATCTGCTTTTTTCTTGCAAATAGAAAAGTAGCCAAACATCTGGGCAGCAAATGCCCAGAATCTCCCCGGCCCGTCCGTGGGGCGGCTGCTCGCTCTGCAGGCAAAGTGCTGCCAGCTCCCGTGCTTGGCAAAGGCTCCTGTGCACAGCCCTGCTACGGCGGAGCCAGTGACCTCGGTCCCCTGACGGAGCATCGGATCTGCTCGAAAAGAGCTGCTCCAGGTCCACGGAGGCTGGCATGGCTCAGCAGACGTGGCTCGGTGCAACACCGGCTTGGAATCAAACAGCAGCCAGGGTGTGTCTTTGAGCGGTCGCATGGAGCAAGCCTCAGGAGCTGAACTCGGAGCCGCCGCTGAGAGCACCAGGGGCGTGACCGAGCACGACGGCCGAGTGGTCCAGCTGCTGGGTCGCTGCCAAGCTGGGACATCCTACTGTGTCCAGTCTGGTCCTTCGTCTCCACAGAACACAGCAGAAGGTGCCCGTCAGCCCAGGACAACGGCCAGACGTGTGGCCGTCGCGTGTCGCATGTTTGTGGGGTTTGCTCACCTTCCGGGAATGCCAGGTCCCGGGAATACACAGCTGCTCAAATCAAGTCTCAAATTCTCGAGAAGTTACACTGCTGTGGAAATAAGATCCTTACGTTAGTGTTCCTCTGTAAAGGCATAAAATCACGATTTCCCTTAGAGAGGCCCCAGTAGACACGGCGGAGGCCCCGGCTCTGCAGAGCTAGTGCGGCGCGGGCGGTGACTTCACTGTTTCCCAGTGTCGCGTCAGTGAAGTGGGAATTGCAGTGACCTGCTCCGGCCACAGTGAAGTGGGTCGCACGACTGCCTGAGCTGTTTAAACCAGGCCTGTGTCCCTCGTGCAAAAGACCACGCGGTTTTCTCTGGAGGTGGCGTTGGTGGCGGTGGCCTTTCTGCTCTGGAAATGTCTTTACAGGTTTAAGGTCCCTCAGTCTCAAAGGGCCGTGAGCATTCAAGCAGTTCCTTTGCCTGGGACAGCTTTCCTCTGTGCAGAGGCTGGACCTGAGTCACGGACCTGAGGACCGAGATGGGAGGTGGGCTTGTGAATGGTGGGTAAACCGTGGGGCGTCACAAATGCCCTCTTTCTGAAACCCAGGCTGAGTGTGGCAGAGTGCTTGGGAGTCCAGCTCCCCGCGACTGTGCGAGGCCTTGTGAGCAGGAGGAGGCACTCTGTGTATCTGTGTTCCAGTGTCCACGAGGCACGTGGCCCTCCACCCACCTGTGGTCCAATCTCTTGGTAACCAGGAGGCCCTGGCCCTGCCCTCAGGGGCTGGGGAGGAGAGAACCTCTGACCGTCCACTGCGACGGCCACACCAGGCGCCCAGAACCACCTCAGTGCCTGGAAGTCGGAGAGTTTGGGAAAAAGCCGAGGTCCGAGCGCTGGGTCACCCTGCGGAGGACACCCAGGTGCAGAACACGTGGTTCTCTCTGCAACGTCCGGTCACAGAACCGAGGGGGCACCAAGGATCAGGCCACCGCCCTGCGCCATTCCCTGATGCACACATAGGCCCGGGGCTGCGAGGTCTACTCCACGTCTGCCTGAGCTGTGTCAGGTGCAGCCCACACATTTCAACATGCAGCCCTGAGAAGCATGACAGACTTTGTTTGTGTGTATCTGTGTGTCTGTGTGTACACGTGTGTATGTGTGTGTAACTGGATATCTACATGTATGTGTCTGTATTTGTGTGTATCTGTGTGTATGTGTGTCTGTATCTGTGTATATGTGTACAGCTATGTGTACCTACATGTGCATATGTATATATCTGTGTGTATCTCTGTGTGTCTATATGTATCCGTATGCACATGTGTATATCTGTGCACGTGTCTGTGTGTACCTGTATCTGTGTGTGTATCTCTGTGTTTGTGTGTGTATCTGTGCGCACACATGTGTGCATCTGTGTGTTTGCACACATGTGTTCTGATTCATCGTGTCTGTGGCGGAGTCGGGCGCAGCCCTTTGAGAAATGGGATGCTGGTCGGGGTGACATCTCGTGTTTTCCTGTTACTCCGGTTCATTCTTTTGAGATCTACGTGGACGTGCAGTACAACAGGTACGGGCGTCTTAACAACTAATCTGGTTATCTGGACATGTGCGAGATGTTACCCTTGCTCTCATTTGCAAAAACACAGGATTTATTATTTTCTTTCTTTGCTCTGAACGTGTATTCAAAATACCATACGGAAACTTGTGTCAACAGCTAAAATGGTCCGAATAGCCAATTGGTTTTTCAATAATTTCCTTTGTTCAGGCTTCTCTCTTCTTTTTCTTCCCACAAAGTGTTCAGTTTACTGTCCTTTCAACAGGAAATGAGTTGGAAAAAAACAGCAAAAGTTAAACCAGCTGTTTGGAGGTCTACACTAGCGTCCAGCTCAAGAAAGGGAAAACACGCTAAGACACAGTGTTGCTCCGTTTTTATGATGTCTTCTAGCAGTTAAACTGGCAGGCCACCTTCCTGCTGGGGTGGTCTTATTTACTTATTTTTCTCAGGAGCAGAAATGTGTTTTTCTGGACGGGGTCTCTGCCGAGGGAAGCCGGCACCACCGCAGAGCAGAGCGCGGGCGGCACAGGCTAGGAGAGGAGTCGCGAGGGGGACACAGTGCGCGGCGGGGGCTGTACGGGAGAGCTGTGTCGAGCTGCAGACGTGGTCATCACCCACGGGGCGGGGGAGGGTGCAGATCCCAGAGCAACGCGGCCACACGGCTGGCGTGGTGGGAATCAAGGGTGCTCACACCCCACTCAGCGTCTCCAAAATGATTGACACGGTGGGGACATTTCAGACTTCTCTGAATTATACATTCAGCATATGACAAAGAGTTTTCAGTGGCCTTTCAGTAAACATTGTCCAATGGCCACACACCGTGAACATTGTAGCTCTGACATGGTGGGGACATTTCAGACGACAACTCTGAATTATGTGTTCAGCGTAATGACAAAGAGTTTGCATGTGCCACATACCTTGAACCTTTTAGCTCTGACACGGTGGGGCCGAACACAGCTCGCGGAGAGGGGTGCCTGCACTCGGGGTGGCTCGGGCTGCGCGGAGCCGGATGCCGGCCCCAGGCAAAGCATTAGCAGCTGTGACGGTCTGTCCTTCCTTGGGAAGGGAAAACCGCTTCCTGCTGAACACATGGACTGAGACATCTTCGTTAAATGACAAGCACGTTGCAGCCCACACGCCGAACACTCACCTCGTGCTGGTCTCAGTCAGAGACATGGGAGACATGGCCGTTGGCTGTGGGCACCGCAGTGGACTCACCCACAAACGCTGTAGCCTCCCGATCACGGGTCAGTGCCCGCCGCCAGCCAGGGCAGCTCCCGCAGGGCCCTGTGGAGACGACCTAGATCCAATTCTTTGCTGCTGAAAAGGGAGCAGAGGGCTGGTGAAGTCAGGAACACCTGCTATTGTAAAGCTCAGGAGCCAGTCATTAAACTAACAAACAGACAAAAAGTAAACCGTGAAGGACGCCCAGCAGGCCCACGGAAGCAGACACCACACAGCACTGATCCACGGCATCTCTGGGCACAGACGGAGGTCTGGGCACAGCTCCTGGGAGGCGGCCATCCCCCTGTGCCGGCACCAGTGGACACCCGCAGCTCCCGGTTATCAGGAGGTTTCTACAATGCTCTGAAGTTTGTCTCTCGATAGCTCGTGTGTCTCAGAGTTGCCTGTTCTTCACATACATGACGACACGTTCCTACCATCCTGTGATCACACCAGAGCACACAAGAGATGTGTGGAGGAGGAACTGCTGGCGTGACTGTCGCCTGCCCTCTCTGCTCCCTCCGTCCTTTTCCTCTTATTCTGGTCTGAGCACATTTAATTGGACGTTCAGCGTATTTTGCTGTGTGTGAAGAAGCACCGCGTTCTGTGGAGCTTTTGCTGAAACACCAGTGCCCCGTCCTGTGGCTGCGACCAGGACGTCATCATTGTCATCATTAACCGTCATTAATCGTCAGGCAGGTGCTTCATGCACTCACAGAATTACTCACCTTTGCCACCTGCTGCCGTGGACACCAGAGGTGAGACGAGGAGCCACCGACAGAGACAGGAGCCCTGTCCCCTGGGGATTCTGCCTGCCGGCATGTGTGTGATCAACACGCCCCTCCTGGGTGGTCACCACATTTCCGCCCAGTCTTCCCCCAGAACTTCTGGTGTCTCCTTTTCCACTCTGACGTTCACAGTCTCTGAGTCTCTTAGAAATATTGTTCTTCTTTTGTGACAAATGCTCTGTCTTCCGCAGCACTTGTTCCAAAGGAGACTGTCCTGTGTAGGAAAAAATATAAATATCACCTTTCCTGCAGGGGCAAAGACCCAGGTTTGGGTAACTTCCTAGTTTCTGTGCATCCTCGGGGAAGGTGGAACTTCCCGAGCCAGTTTCTCTATTCAGTTTTGTGGGGACCTCGGCCATGTGTGGTTCTCATGGAGATCCAGTAGCAGACTGCTTAGGGTATGACCACAGCCAAGGTATCATTTTATCATTATTGTGCTGTTCATTTTAACTTGGAGGATTAATCTTCACCTTTCTCATCTTTATTTATTTATTTATTTATTTATTTATTTGAGACAGAGTCTCACTTTGTTTCCCGGACTAGAGTGTCGTGGCGTCAGCCTAGCTCACAGCAACCTCAAACTCCTGGGCTGAAGTGATCCTTCTGCCTCAGCCTCCCAAGTAGCTGGGACTACAGGCATGCGCCACCATGGCCGGCTAATTTTTTCTATATATATTTAGTTGGCCAAT
>CAUYRT010080080.1:0-95320 GCA_963574885.1 Lepilemur ruficaudatus | reverse complement strand
ATTGAGCAATATCTGAAAAGAGAAACAGAGCTAACGAAGCAAGGGTGTAAGCAATCAATCTTGGCAGAGAAAAGGATCACCTGTTCCTTAGAAGCAAGAACAGAGGAATAGAAACAAGATATATTGAGCTTCTAAAGTGGAGTAAAAGAAGTGGGAAATTCTCATATTATTTTGTCCCCAGTATCTCCAGGAAAACAGAGATGAGTCTTTCTCCTGATACCTTTTGGTCAGCCAACAAGACATAGCATTGTTAACTAAAATTGTGGATAGTATTTGGAACAAGCTGTAAGAGATATTATAATGAATCAACAAAAGATGAAGGAAGATCACTAAGTCACGTGGGAACCTGCCTCAGGGATAAAACACACATTTATTATAATGAAAACAATCAGCATTTTTATTTATTACTCTCCCAGCAATATTGATGACATACAGAAATAAAGTGTACAACAAGGTTTACTTAGGACTAGTAATCAACAAAGTAGAAATTATGGTCCATTAAGCAAGTGAGAGATTTCGTAGAGTAGAACTTGAGAGTACAAACATTTGAAGCATTCAGATTTAGGATTGATTTGCCATGCTACCATTTGCAGTTGGTGAAAACTTGCATACTTTACTTCACCTTTCTGAGCCTAGTTTTCTCATCTATAAAATAAGGGTAAGACTACCCTCTGGTCTTAGATTTTTATAAGTAAGAAAGATAATATTAATAAAGCAGTGGCTCTCAAACTTAAGCATGCATCAGAATCACCTGAGGAACTTGTCAAAACACAGATTGCTGGGCCTCACCCCTATAGTCAGCAATACACCAGATCTGGAATGGAGCGTCAGAAATGTTTCTAACAATTTCTTGGTGATGCTGCTTCTGGTCAGGAAACCACACTTTGTGAACCACTGCTGTAAAGCACTTAGCATAATACCCAGTACATAGCAAGAACTAAATACATGGTAGCTAGTAGTTAGGGTTGGTAGTCAGCATATGTTGTAATAACTGAAGGTAGGGTCCACGTTCAAAAGGACATAGATGAAACACAAAGGTGAGTGATGGAGAGGGATCTTTGGAGGAGGTTGCAAATTTGAAAGTCAGAGAAATGAAGATTTTATTTTGTGTGAGGAAAGTGATGGGGAAAAAAATCAAGATCGTTTTGGTGGAGAAGAGAATCCTAATAAGATATTCCCTTTGATAATCAGAAAATAGAGGCTCAGAGACAATGAGTAACTCCCTGAGATTGTATCTGATAAGCTCTGATCTCTCTGATTACAAAGCCTGTACAATTACCCCTCTAAAACACTGTCTGGAATAGAGCAAAATAAAATGAATAAACATGGTCCATCCCTAGTCCTTTTTTCTAAGGTTGGGTTCTTCAGGAAAAAGACTCTGGAGACATGGAAATTTGTGTATAGGAAGTTTACTGAGGAGAACCACTGAGATCAAGACCTGTGAGAAAGTAAAGGACATGGGATTGGGTAAAAGGAGAAGCTGAAGTACAATGCAGTCTCACAGAGGTCTCCGCCAATCCCACGGGAGCAATGGGCTGCCTTGGCCCTTCAGAGTGACCTGAACTGATGACAGGGAGCCAGGTGTTTGTACCGTTGAATCACCTAGTGTTCCTAATAATCAAGAATTAGGTTGATGTGGAATCCTGCAGAACGAACCTGCTCAAGCATTGAATAACACACTATTACTGCTTTATAGCAAACCAAGGCTGGCTATCTTGAATGCAGTGATGATTTTACTAAACATTATTATTTGCAAGGCACTGTAACGGGTAGTTTGGGGGAACACAAATGTACTTAAGATCACATGTTTGATGTCATGTAACTTAAGTTTAGAAGTGGAATGAAATATACAGAAGTAAATTATCTGTAAAATGGGGATAATAATTGTATCTACTTCATAGGGTGGATATGGGGATTAAAAGGTCTTTCATAAAACAATATCAAAGTATTTAAATTTCTAACTACAATAGGTGGCACTAAAAGATTTTTGCAAAAAACAACACTAAATTAAAAAGTCCAGATAAGCCTGCAATAAGTTCAAGGTAAGAAGTGATTACTATATCAACGAAAGCTTAATGAAGAAGGAATTTAGTTGAGTCTTGCAAAGTGCATTGGACTCTAAAAGGCAAAAACAATGGTGAGGAGAAGAGGACATTCCAGAAAAAACAAACAGAATGAAGAAATGTGCAGGGCATGAAAGCATAGAATTTTTTTGAGGGCCAGCAAAGGGACTAGTTATATCAGAGATATAGGTGAAAGTTTGGAAATACTGCTGAATATTTTCATTTATTGGTTAATTATTAGGGCTTTATTTAATAGAAAATGAAGTGACAATTTTGAGCAAATTAGAAGTATGAGTAAAACGGTGTTTTGTGAAAATTAACCTCTGTACAATTGAAATTGAAAGAAATTGAAAGCAAAAAAAAAAAAAGAAAAGCCTATTTCTTGTTCCTGCCTAACGCTAACCTTTCATTCTGGAGGGTGTTCTTCTTTTTAAGGCCCTTCTCTCTAAGGGTGTCTCAACTGGCAGCAACAGCATTACCTGGAGACTTATTAGAAATGCACATTATCGGGTTCCACCACTGACCTACCGAAGCAGAAACTCTGGGTGTGGGTCTCAGCGTGTTTGTTTTAATAAGACCTCCAACTAATTCTGATACATGCTCAAGTTTGAGAATCATTCTGCAGTGATTCTATAACACATGTTTCTCCTGGAGCAAATATCCTTCTGGACTATCCTGAGGCAACCCTCTTCTCTCTCTAGAGAGAGAGTGTGATTGCTGTCTACTAATGTATTTCCAGACTACCCTGACCAAACGACTCAGCACAGAACTATGCTACACTGATCTAGGGTTCAGGATGTTTTTAAACAGTTTTTTTAGTGTAAATCTTTAATACAAAGTTCCTTCTGTTTCTTTGAATGGGAGAGAGCACAGCACCAGTGTGTCTGTTCTACTAGAAGTAAGACACCAGGAAAAATTCTCAGAAAGAACTTCACTGGGGATCAAAAAAGGGCCACTGATTAGTATACTTTTTCATGACAAAGAACAAACAAACAAAAAAACTAAAAAGCCGTTTCCCATCATTAGTAAAACTCTGGAGTGACTAATGGAAATGTACATAAAACTACACCAAAAAAATCCTTTAAAATAATTAGAGTTTGGATTTTGAGGAGGGGACTGTGGTTGACAGAAAATGGTTTTTAAGTACATACTAAATAGGAAAGATCAATGTAATGGCCAACTGCAGAACTTATCTATGACTCTCTAGGGATTCTAGATCTTTTTTTGATCAATGAATGGGAAGTTGAAAGGAAGAGTATGAACTGACAAGGCAGTAAACTTCGCAACTGGTGTATCCAGCCTGGATGGGGTCGAAGCCTTGAACAACACAAAGCAACCTCATGGAGCAGTGTGGCTGCAATAAACTCAGTACCTTTTGCAAACACAAAGAAATTATACACAGACACGATGTGCTATATATATAATCCATTAATGCTTCAAAAAAATTTTATTTTGCTGTCCAAACAGGATATTTCCCAAAACTAACATATCAATTGCTATGCTGTTATAAAAGGTAGCAGAGAGTGAAGTCTGTCTTAAATATGTAAGTGTAAATTACATTTATATCAGTTTGCTCATCTAGCCATCTTTCCAGAGATATTCAAGAAAATTTGCACTTTTGGATTTTTGAGAATGATGCTATCCTAGATGTCTAAAAGGATGGATAAGGTAACCCATACATCCCATCTCACCTAAACTTTGTGTGTTTCCTTCAGGGACATTTCCTCCCATTGACGCCTCTGTTGCTGACAGTGCTATTCCCATTCTGTCAGGCTGAGAAGCTCAAAACCTTCTTTAATTACTTTCTGTCTTCCACCTTAGCTTCCAGCCAAGTTAACTTCCCACTCTCAGCAGGACTCAGATTATTTTTGCTTCTCCCTCAGAATACAAGGATTCAGGATCTTATTTGTAGTAATTGCCTGGATTAATTTATAAGGTTTTACTACCAAATTCCCAGATTGAAATCTTGTTCTTCCTCTGAGGTAGATCAATGTCAGATAAGTCTGCCCAAATCATGCTTGTCACCATGTTACTCCCAGCCCTTCATATCATATGCCTCACCACTGCCTTTAGGATACAGTTTAAACCACACTGGGCATCTGAAGCCCTGTATCCTCACCACAAGCTGCCATTCCTATCCTTTCACTGTAACACCTCGGTAGCCAGATGATCTGCTTAACTGTGACTCAGACTTGCTTTTGAAACCTGCCTCGGAACTGTAGCCCACTTTTTCCACCTAGTACAATTCAACCCATCTTTTACAACCAGCTTAAAAACATTAGGCAGATAAGTAGAAAGGAAAAAAGGAAGGAAGGAAGGGAGGGAGGGAGGAAATAAAAAAGTAAGGAAGGGGAAAGGGAGAGGAAAGGAGGGAAAGAAGTGGGAGAGAGGGAGAAATAAAAGGAGGGAGGTCAAGAGGGAAAGAAAGAAGAGGAGGAGGGAGGGAAAATAGGAGGAAATAAAGGCAATGTGGAGGGAAATAAAGGTGGAAAATTAACACTTATTTGTCCCACAAAAGGCAGGTGTCATCACTCCTACCTAATCTCATATGAGGAAACTAAACAATCAGAAAAGTAAATAAATCGTCCAAGTTCATAGTTATTAATTGGCAAAATGGAATGAAACCATATCTTTGCCTTGTGCAGTGGTTTCAAACATGAATGTGCATCAGAACCACCTGGAGAGATGGCAAAAATAGACTTCTGGACCTCAGCCCCAGAGTTTCTGATAAAGTAGGTCTGGATCACAGCCTGAGAATTTGCATTTCTAGCAAATTCCCAGGTGCATCTGCTGGTGTTCCAAGGATCATAATTTGAGAACCACTGGCCTAACAATCCCTCCATTGCTATCAGCATTAATAGGCACACTGTAGTCACTCCACAATCATTTGTTGAATAGACAAATGTCTACGAAACCCAGTTTCTACCATATTTGGAAGCCTTTATTAATCATCATTGTTGGAAGTAACAGGCCTCACCTCTAAAACTCTAACATGTTGTCTACACTACTCAGTCTATATTTACCACTTCTATTGTACTATAACATATTCCCCAAAAGCACACTTGAGTTGAAAATTTGTGTGCCAGTGATTCATTAAGGGAATTCTCCAGAAGCCAGTAAGAGAGTAGGAGAAGTAGGAGAAGAGAGAGGAGGATGACAAGCAAGCATGCGGGTAAAGTCCCACAGAGGGTGGCTTCAGCCTAATCCCACAGGGGAATTCTGGACAAGGGAGCTGAGCTTTAATATTCCCACATCCATCATTCATCATCAGTGAAGTTTTCCCAAGAGGATGTGCATTATCAGGCACTTCCAGCCCTCTGCATAGGTGGGCAAAGCAGCTCTAGTAACCCAAGAGCAGGTATTTTAAAATGAGCCACAGATAATGGCTGTTAAAAATGATAACACTAACACAATGAAAGTGGATCAGAGAGAATGTAGGTGGAACACCAACATACATACTGACGTGTACCAGTGTTTTTTTTCCAGGGGTATATCTCAGCTCCCTAATTGGATTTTAAACTCCTGGAGACTGAAGGATATGTTGTGTTATCTTTTTAGGTTGATCCATGTGAAAATGCTAATATTTGACCATTTTTGAGAGACCAAATTGGCATTGCATATCGTTCATCGTTCAACTTAATATGTAGGTCTTAACTGACCACCATTCAACAGGGACAGATAGATGTGTAGCCTTCAGTCTCCCAATTCTGTCAGATGCCCCTTTCTTTGAAAGCTCAGATGGCAAAAGGCTATTTTTAGTATGACTGCAATTACTGTTCTTACCAGCTAAGTTGTATATTTAACAGGATTCAGCCAATTTTGTTCTACTTATTATTATATTAATAGTTATGCATTTTAGTAAAAAAATTACATAAGCTAATGAAATATGAGTGTGAAAAAGAAATGTTGCATCTATGAAAATTAAATTTAATGCTTCTCCAAATTTCCAAAATATGAGTTGCTTGAAAACAAACAAACAAAAAACCCTGCTGCTGAATTAGGTGCCAGTGAGACATCTGTAAATGATTGGAAAAATCATAACAATCTGGAAAGATTGTTCATAAGGAATATCTTAATAAATGTCTTTAATGTCTCATGGCTGGTTAAAGAAACCCAAACTACGAACTGTGGTATTTTAATTAAGATGTTTTTGGCTGGAAGTAACAGAAATTCAACTTGAAACAGCTTAAAAGGAATAATGGAATTATCATTCCAGTTAGCCAGAAGTCCTGAGGAAGAAACATTTCAGGGTTGTTAAATATAACAGCTTAATCAAGTCATCCCATGGTATTTCCACCTTTCTGCCCAACCATTTGTAGTTTATTGGCAACCACCCTTCATGAAATCAAAATAGCTGCAGCAGCATAAGGAACTCTGTCCTGATAAATCAATAACCAAAGGCAGAAAAGGGATACTTGCATCTCCCCTCCCCCCCCCATTGCTTTTTAAGAGCAAAGACATCTTTCAAACAATTTCTCCAAGTTTATTTTGTGTCTCATTGGCGACAAACAAATCATGTACCTAGCACTATTCACTGGCAAGGTAGAAAAATCACCCAATTCACTTGGACAATGAAAAGACACTAGGGAAGAAAGAACTTATTAGCAGCATAAAAGAGGGGAGTAGTGTAGACAAGCAATGAATAAATATCCTGTCCTCCAGGCAGATGATGCATCATGAGTTATGCAAGACAAGTGATGAGAAACACCCATACTGCAAGGAAGGTCTTTTTCCTACATTTAAAAATTGATCAGTGAATGTACATTCATATGTATTAAGTTAAAAATAAAAATACTTCAATTATATATTTCTTGTTTTAACTGATTTTTACTGACATACTGATATTGATCACATCAGATAAGGAATTTCCTAATATAATTACTACTTTAATTCTATTTTTTAGAGTAGGCGACACAGGGTCCCACACAGAGTATATAGTCCATAGATATCAATAGCAGTGATAATTACTCATATTTGGTACAATAGGGACTCAATCATTACTTACAGATTTACTGGAAATAGGGGTCAAGAAGAGAAGATAGCAAGAGGAAGAGTTGCATGTGACTATTAAGTGGCTTGCCCCTGTTGCTGCCCAATGGGGCTGTATTGCCCGCTGCACAGAGAAGAGCCAATACACTGAGATAGTCGGGATTGCAATGGAGAAAGGGCTGATTCTGCCGAGCACTAAGTGGGGAGATGGGAGGAATTCTCAAATCTGTTTCCCTGAGAATTTGAGAAACAGGGTTTTTAAGGATAGTTTGACAGGCAAAGGATCAGGCAATTGGGTTTGCTAACTGGCTAGGTTTGGGGCAAAATTATAGCAGTGTAGAAATCATCTTCTTGTATTGCTTCAGTTTCTGGGGTAACAATTCCAGTTGAATCAGTTTCTTGGTATGGGCTGGTGGTCTGGGTGATTGTGAAAAAGAAATGTTGCATCTATGAAAATTAAATTTAATGCTTTTTCAATTTCTAAAATATGAGTTGCAAAATCTACTGGAATGTGAGACCTGGACGATATCTCTGAAACTGCCCTGCAGTTTTAAAAAGGTGATGTTATCTACAGAGAAAGTTAAGAATCTTTATGACCACCAGCTGTGTGTCTCCAGAGTAGCAATTATAAAGAAGCAAACAAGGGGACAGTGACTAATTTTTATCAAGCAAACGATGGGACAGTGGACTGTTATCATTATTTTTAGGTAGGCCTGTGTCTTCCCAGAGTTTTAAGGCTTTACCCCAGTTCTCACCCTTTATTGAAAAGGGCAGTTTCACCCCTACCTGGGAAATCATGTCTAGTGTCAGACAAATGTTAAGGACTTTCACCATTTAGAGGGTTATTTCTATGAATAATTTTGAAAGCTAATGGTGGCAGAAAAAAATCCTGTATGTTCATTAAACTACCTACTTTCTTTCTCTCCTGGGAACATGAAGAAAAAAAAAACCACTATTTTTCCCAGCTGCCTAGCATCTAGAAGAGGATTTATGATTAGTTCTGACCAAGAAAATGTTGACTGAAAACATTATCCCCAAATCTTGGCCCCCAAAATTCTCCTGGGATTGTTATGCCAACACCTGCTCATTTCCTCTCACCTTGTTATCTGTAGATTTAAAGTAAAGGAACAATGAAGGACTTCAAGGTCCTGTGGTATAAGAGAGCCATCAAATGCCAAATACCCTGTTAACTCATGAGATCATGTGGGTATTACTGCAGTTAGCAAGTTATATGTATATAGAATAATAAAATAGGAGTAGCTGTAACCATAATCATAAAGTAAGGGGTCCTGGGTTTTAACAAATGTCTCTCTACTTGACTTTTCTGAAATTTTACCATTCCCCCAACTTTTAATGTCTTTTCTGTATACTTCATTCCAAACACCTAAAAACATTTATGTTGTTCTGCTAAGAAAGGAATCCATCTGATATCTGTACTAAATTGTAAAGAACTTCATTTGGTTGCAGTCTTCCATGTTCATTTGCATTTTAAAAGGCCTACAAAAAGACCACAATGTTTACACCTAGAGAATCTATCACTAATGGTTGAATTTCAATCATCAGAAGGAGAAAAAAATATTACTATGCATATTACACCATATTGGTAATAGCCTACTTCAATTAGAATCCCAGCCCTGAACAGAAATTAAGTTTACATTGTGATTTTTTTCCCTAAAATAACATATTTTTAAAAAGGTAATTATTCTACTTAAATCTCTTTCTCTGCATGGCTCTCAATCCAGACTTATTTATAGTAGACTACCAAAACTTCTTTAAAACTAGAGTTTTTATTATATTTGTTGCTTTATCTCATGAATTTTTAAATGTCTAAAAAAAAGAAAGATAATTAAAAAAAAGATTGCATACAATTTAAGTGTGCAAATAAACAATATCCACTATCTGTGTAATGAACCTAGAATTGCTTCATGTATATTCAGAAAAATTTATATCAACATTAGTTTTCTCCATTTTAGATTGCAAGCAATTCCAGGGCAACAACTATAACTTGTACTTTATGCCATACGTGTTGCATAGTATCATGTATAAATTCCTATCATTAGAATTAATTCTTACCCTTTGAAATAGGTGGCAAATTTCATATATGTGGAGCGGTAGAAAATTACACCCTGCAATTAAGACATATAAAATCAAAGAAACAAACAAAAGTAGCTCATCTACTTCTCTAAAATCCAATAGTTTCCTCATGAGTCCCCCCATGTCTGCTGACGGAAGGTGGGGGAAGGTAGACAGAAGAGAAGATAGTAGAAGAATTGAATTTAAAGTCAAAGGTAACTTAGTTTCTTCTAGTTTCTAGTAAATAAGAAGTCAACTCAAAGTTCAAATTTCCTTTCAGGTTGTTTCCCCTTTCAAAATACCTTCCTGCTCCATATTCTTCCAAAATGGCAGCCAACTCAAGGGGAAAGTGATGTTTTCATGGGACCGTGAGAGAAGAGTAGCTAACAGGTACTGATTCCTTCTGCCTTCAAGCTGATGAATAATGTCCGCCCTCCTCGGGATGGATGTAATCCCATGCCAGGACACATGTCACCTAAGCTGGCCACCTTTGTGCAAATTTACAATGGTATACAGCAGTCATCTCTCGTAAGTGGAAAATTGCATTTAAAAAGAGATTCTTACATATAGTTTTCAATCAGCCAGTTATATTAATATTTCCAGCTGTTTAAGAGGCAATTTATCACCACAAAGTATTAATAAAATAAAACTAATTTTAGTTTTACATTGTCCTGAAAAGGGAGGCGATAGAAGGGACAAATGTTAATTACAAGCATTTGTCTAATGTGTTGTGTGTTGAATTAGGCATTAAAATTCCTAGAGCTGACTGTGTTACTTGTTAGTTTTGACTCTCTTTAGATTCATTATATAACCAATTGGGCCTCGATTTTTCTATAAAATAAATGTGACAACATTTCTACTGTCTATTCCCATTATCTTGAGTATTAAACATGCTAATATATTTGAAAACTCTTTAGAAATGGTAAGCTCTGATACAGATGGAAAGTGGTCTATTGTATCTTTGTGTGCCAGCTCCTATCTGGATGTAACCTTCTTAGAAGTAGTGGCAACAGCTCGCCTTGCCTTGAATCCTCACAGTGTCCTGCACATAATAAAATTTCACTAAAATCCCATAAACTGACAATAGATTTGCTAAAGTTCAACTGAGATAACTATGCTAGCTGGCATGGAAGTGCACGCAGATGGTCTGATAAAGGAACGGT
Organism: Lepilemur ruficaudatus; assembly: GCA_963574885.1. NCBI lineage: Eukaryota > Metazoa > Chordata > Mammalia > Primates > Lepilemuridae > Lepilemur > Lepilemur ruficaudatus. Next base: position 85,032 of record CAUYRT010080080.1, on the reverse strand, counting down.
CTAGTACGGAGAAGAGGATTAGAAATCCCGTTTTGAATATTGATGAAACATTTTAAGAGAGAAATTCAAAATCAAATAAAGTGAATTTTGTTCATATTAATTAAGGAACGTTACAAGCTGCAAAGAAAATTACGTTAACAATGGTTCAAATCAGGAGTTCCCAGGTGTCTTCCCTCCACCAACACCACCACATCAGCATCACCTGGGAACTTGTTAGAAATTCATGTTCTCAAGCCCCTTTCCAGACCTACAGAATTAGAAACCAGAGGGGGACTCAGCAATTTGTGTTTTAAAAAGCCCTCTATGTGATTCTGATATATGCTAAAGTTTGAAAATCACTGGTTTCCATGTTTTGGGGGTCAGAAAACAATATCCCCAAATAAAGGCTCAGCAGCAGCCTCAGAAGCGAAAGTTTTTCTCTAACTTCCTTCTGCCTTCCTATCTCTCAGCCCTATACTCCCCCAAGATAGGAACTAGAGTTCCTATTCCCAAAGGCAGGTCATAGAAACCAGAACCCATTTTCCCAAAAGCCAGCCACAAAATCTAAACACATTCTGTGTAAAAAACTGACCATAAAGAAGTTATCTCATCTACCTTGTTTGACTGTAGGTCATAAAACCCCTATTCCAGAGAGGGCACTGCTCCACACTCACAGAGGACTGCATGCTCAGAGAGATGAAGAAGAATATAAACAAACAGGCCTTGCTCGGTTTCCCCACTCAACCTATTAGCATTAGATCATGCACTTTTTGTCCAATCATATTTCTACACAGTTGTCCATACTTTTTTGAATCTAAGCATAAAAACGGACAATTTCCTCTGTGTCATTAGGTCTTCCTTCTGAAGGCTCTTGTGTATACACATTAAATAAATTTGTTTGCCTTTTCTCCAATTCATCTGCATCTTGTCAGTGATTTTTCAGTGAATCTTCAGTGGGCTAAGGGAAAGCTTGGCTCCTACAAGTGATACAGTTATCTAGTCTACAAAAAATAGGGAGATAATTGATTGCAAGTACTAGTTCGGCTGCTGGAAATGGTTAATAAGTCCTAGGCTGTCTATTATTCCACTCCTAAAGCCTAAGCTTGCTGACTTTTTTACCTTCTAACTCATCATCTTAAGGTTGCAATCTGGCTGAGGTAGCCCCCGCGATCATGTTCTCACTTAAGACAGGAAGAAAGGAGATAAAAGAAGGTAAACTGCCATCTGGGATTGTCACTTTTACTGGGAAAGTAAATGCTTTTGCAGAAAGTCTCCAGTCGGAGTTCTCCGTACATCTCTCTGTCTATCCTTAGCTGCCATGTGAATGAATAAACTTCTCAAACTGTATTTTGAAGTCCCATGAGGGAGAAGGGAGTTGAGAATGGATGTTTGGTTAGCCATCCAACAGTGTTCTCAAATAAAAGGAGCATTATAACATAAACCCAACAATTTGGAAGATTTGTTGTGGAAACGAGAAAACATATAGAAAGTGAGATATCTGTCTTTCAATGCTGCATTTGACAGGCTGCCATGTGGAAGAAAGCTCAGATGTTGTATGAAGCTCCATGAAACAACTGGTGGAATTTAGAGATCACAGATGTCGGCTCAACAAGAAAAGATTTTCTAGTGATTAAACCTATTCAAAGGAAATAGGATACTTATGAAGTAGGGAGCACCCTGTTGCTCTATAACTAATTCTCAGAAATATAGTGGAGAGAATTCCTGCAATGGATCCCTTTGAAGTCTAAGATTTTGTGATTTAATACATTAAAGTACTATGTGTTATGGATAATAATTACTAACCCTTGGTCCGTGTTTACTCTATCCTCTGTGTCAAGAACTTTGCTTACATTATCTCATTTTCTACTACAACATTGTGAGATAAGCACTCCCATTATTCCCTTTTGAAGAAACTGAGACACACAGAAGTAATATATTTTGCTCAAGGTCATGGAGCCAATTTACAAGCCAGGTAACATGACTTTAGAAATCATACTCTGTATTGTTGCAACCATCTTCTGGGTTTAAAAGAATTCCACAATTCTAAACACTTAAATAAAATGCCAATTCCTCACTTAGATACAAATGCAATTGTATACCTCACTCCCCTATAATTATCACAGTAATAAAGCCAAGTCTTCTAATATTCTTTTTGGGCAATGCTAATATTTCCATGTATACATTCTCACAGCTTCCAACTTTAATCATCACTTTTCCAGAAACCAATTAGAGGACCATGTCTTGGTGAGTTAATTTGACTTCTTTATATTTTTCTTTTGGGAAAATTGTCCCATGTCGCTCACCATTTCTGCAAACTTACTTTGGGGTAAAAACTTCTGACTGCTGTGAACACCGTCAGAAAGGAACGCATCTTTATTTCCAACTTTTGTACTGAATCTGAGAATAGTTTTGGCAACTCATCTATTCCTACCCCTAGTTTTCACACACTTATATGGCTGACACGAAGCAGATACTAACTGAATATTTGTTGAATGAATGAATGAAATAATTTCTAGATCTAATCTCAGTAGCTTTTTGGAATGCATAATTTTATTCATATAAGTTTTGTAACCATTTTTCCATGGCTATACACTAGCCTAGAAATAATGGCAGATTACTCTGCACACACGTTTAGTAAAAACAAAACAAAATTAAACAAAACTATTTGTTTTCATACAATGGGGCTAATTGTATATTACCAATAGAGAATGTTACCTACACCAAGAATTACCACATTGGGATCATGTAAGCAAACAAATAACAATGTCAGAATGTGTACCTGAAAGCTGAACCCAATCTCCCAGAACCACATTCACAAACATTAAAGAAACTCTTCTTTCAGAAACTGAGAAATGACACATTATTTATTACTTTCCAAATAAAGGTAAAAGATTAAAATGAAGACAATGGGAAAGGAATTTTTCAGTTTAATAAAACGGAGGGGCAAGAGTAGATGCCCGGCAGTCTCAAAGTGTAAGAGAGTTTAACAAAATGCCTCAACACAAGAAGGAATTGCACGTGAAGCTCCGTGAAGTAGAAGCAATAGGGAGAACTTAGAGATCACAGATGCTGCCCAATAACATTCCAACCACAATCTCTTTGTTGTTGTTGCTGCTGCTGTTATTTATTTTGGTAAACTATGCACAACAGAGTATTTATCATTTTAATCATTTGTAAGTGTACAATTCACTGACATTACATCCATTTACACTGTTATGTAACCATCACCACTTTCTGTATGCAAACTTTTTTTTTATAAATTCAACAGTGCTAATGGTGTCCCTCTTTTAACACTGATGCCACTGACATCCCCATGAGGACCACGTATTTCACTATTATGCTTCTGAAAATAAATATGCTGAAAGAAGAAATATATTTTTGCAAGACAAAATTTATCCTAATGATTTATAGCAAGACTTATAGATGTCAAACTCATATCCCTAAAATAAGTACTATAAAAATTATGGATAGTGTTATTTAGAAATGAATCCATAAAAGATATATTTATTGGATCATTCTGCATCTTGGCATCAGACAAAAACCAAAAGTGAACCGATTTTAATAAAATGCATTTGAGTAAAATGATTGGAATAAAAAGATTTGAATAAAATGTATTTAACAAATAAATTTGCTGATAATATGATTTAATAGTCAATGCTTAAATGCCAACCCAAATCAAGTGCCCTAGACACTTAAGCAAGTGTCATGTGTTCTCTGCTTTCTGTGTACAATACCAAAAAGGTAGAAAAAGCACCTCAAGGACACACAAAGTCCTAATTCAATATTGAGTTTGACAGCTGAGAAATTATGGCAGACCCATCAGCTTGATGTATAGCAATCAGAAATAAAGTATTTCTCATAGAATAAAAACTCTCTCCTATCAGTTATGCAAAAATAGACAGGCTGTGACTAGGGACTTCATGCACAGAAACAACTATTTATGTGCATAAAAATGGAAAGTCTGTAGATGATGACTCCATCTCTACCATGACATTATCAACCTTAGAATTTTAAAGCTAGAAGGGAATTTCTGGTCCAACTTCTTCATTTAGCAATTAAGGAAACTGGCTATCCATAGAGGCCAAGTGAATTATTTAAGGTTATACATATGATTAAGTGACAAAGCTAGGAAGAGAGCCAGTCTAATTCACCTATGTTCTTCCTATCTACCAGGGGAATTCTTTTTTCCCAATTACATAATATAAAAAGTGAAGAAGAGGGACTAATTAATTTCCCTTCAGCACCACCATCCTTTTAAAATCCACACACATAACTAGAACTCTGCTAGAACAAGGGGATAGAAAAAAGGCATCTTAAAAGGCACAATACCTCTCCTTGAGAAGCTTTTATTTTAATTGGGGAGTTTATATTTCAGTGGAGGGAAAACATTGCTTTCTTATAGACTGGAAACTTTCGAACTCTACATTCTTTTTCTATATGAAACACCCCAAAATATCAAAAGTCTCCTTTCTATTCCTAGCCTTCCATAATATTGATTCTATTGGATCTCCATCTTTAAAAGTTCTTTATTTTTAACCTTCCTTTTTTATGAAATATAATAATAAATACAAAAGAATAAGGAATAATTAACCTTATAGCAAACACCCATGTTTCTACCATGCCACTTACAAAACAGAAAAGTATGAAGTCCCTTCTATATCCCTCATCAATGGGACTTTGAACACAACGTTTTGTTATAGTTATCATATACACACAAAAAATATGGTAAGTTTTATATATTTTGGATTTTCTAAATAATAGTATTATGATTAATATATTTATTAAAACTTATATTTTTCAGATTCAAGCATGTTTGCAGGTGAACTATACCTGATTCATTTTTCCTGTTGTATGTACTTCCATTGTTTGAATAGGACATATTTCTCCATTCTCTTAAAAATGGGCTGTTAAATAGCTTGTGATTTTATTGTTTTACTTCTTTTGCTTTTACTGTTACGAAAATATGGTCACTATTTTATAGATATCTTGTTGCATATGTACAGGAATATCTTTTGGGCATGTGCTTAGCAATGTAATTATTGGCCAGGGCAAAATGAAATGAATATCTTCAGCGTTGCAAGATAATACCACAATGCTTTCCTAAGTGATTATGTCCGTGTATGTACACCCCCATAATCAGTGAGCAAGAGTTCCTGTTTTTCAGTATCCTTACCCTCCTTGGTATCTTCTGATTCTAAATTTTTTTCAATCTGGTTAGTCTGAATTGCATCACAGTGTGGTTTGAATTTGCATTTCCTTGTTTACTGATATTCAGCCTCTTTTTATATGTTCATTAGCCATTCAGGTCTTCTCTTCTGTGAAATGCAAGTTCATGCCTTTTGCCCATTCTTCTATTTGGTTGTTTTTCATTTTCATATTGATTTGTAACAACGTTATTCTCAAAACTAATGCGTCATTGGTTATATGTGTTGCAAACATCTTTTCCCAGATTATAACTTATACTTTCAGGTTTTTACATCGTTTTCTGATAAATGGAATGTTCAATTTTAAGATAATCACATTTATCATGTTTTCATTTATGGTTAGTGATTTTTGCGTCTTGTTTATAAAATCCTTCCCTGCAATGAAGTCATAAGGAGAGTGATTGATCCATTTCTCTAGTCCTCACTCAATTCTAGTCTTTATCAAGTCCTGCTACGTACAGCAGTATTCCAGCTGACCTTTGTGACTCCACTATTCTCTGCTCCTAAATCTACCTTCCAAAGTATAGCCAACTGCAAGTCTAACCTGTTACAATTCTACAGTGAAACCCTTCCCCCCTTTCTGGTCCTAGGTCACTGTTTGTCCCCCTCGGATTCATTCACTGCCCATATAACTCAGCAGCATCTCTGGTAACAGCTGTGCTCCTTCCACGAAGGGTCAAGCTCTAACAATCCAGCTTGCCCCAGCCATGCTGGACGCCGGGGTCCAGCAGCCCCACTCCCTCCCTGTGCCTCCAATCTAGGGGACTTGTGGCTTCCTAGTGTGATTAATACCTGGGTTGCCTCACTATCCCATGTCTCACTCTCAACTTCTCCATTTTCAGCATGGGCAATTCCCAGATTAAGTTCCTCCTGATGTAAATATTTGAGTTCTTTTCTGTTTTCCTGGTTTAGACCCTGACTGATGCACTCTCCATAATCCACATTCTAATCTTCTCATATTGCTTACAAAACCCTTCATAACTTAGCCCTGTTTCCCTCTCCAACATTATCTCCTGCTTCTTCCTGCCCTTAAAGCTTGTGATACAGGAAAGCCAAACTTCATTTCCTTTCTTTTTTATCATTCCTTGGCTTCTCTGTCTAGAAGATGACACAACACTACTATCTCCCCACTTTTGTTTTTCTTATCTTCTTGAAAGAACTCTATTCAGTCTTTAAAACTCTGCTCACTCCACTGTGAATCCATCTCTATGCAGCAGTCCAACAGAATTAACCAAGTCTTCTTTAAAAACGCGTAAGGGTTGTTCTGCACCCAAACAAGGAAGACGAGAAGTTCCAGCTATCAGTTTAGTACACTGAAGCTGAGCCAGGTTTTCCTTGGTTCAAACCCCAGCTTTACTGCTAGGAGTTAGTTGTACAGCCTTGGGCAAGTTACTCAGCCTCCCTGCACTTTAACTTCATCCTCCATAAAATCCTGAAAATAGCAGCACATGCCTCACGGTATAGTTGTCAGCATTTAACGAACATTTAAAGCATTTCAGTGTATGGCTAGCTAGTATTATAGCTTCATATTGTCTCACATTTTTGGTTTCAATGCCTCTATTTTTTATACATATGAGCTCCTCAAGGACAGAGGCCACAGCCTTTTGTTGTTCTTGTTTTGTTTATCAGCCTTTTAACTTAGTACTTTGCATTGCACCTAATAAGCGTTCTATAAATATTTGTTAAGAGGTATAAATCTGTGCCAACCCTTGGGTAGGGCAGGGCCAAGAGGTTGGATGTCAGGAAGCAGTCCCCTCTCACCTCACTATCCACTTGTTACACCCTTTCAGGGGTGTTACCTTTCTATTCTTACACACCCAGTCTCTTAGCTCCCAAACAAATTTAAGCAGCAAAAAAAAAAAAAAAAAATCAAATAATACACCCCATTTATCTCTCTAGGGGGGATGGACAAACAGGAGATTTGCCACTTTTGCAAAAACTTCACTATCCAAAGGATGCACAGAAAACCCTTTACAAAACACAGACTAGTCTCAGAAACTAAGGGAAGGATTCTTTTCCCCTTAAAGGTTAACAGCAATGTGTGAGACACTCAGCAGGAGCTCACATCACTGGTACAAAGGGGAGAACCAATCTGAGCCTTTTGAGACAAGCAAGTCATACTTGGGCGGCAACTATTAATATATAAGGAAGGACACCTAAAGAGGACAGTGCAAGAACAGTCTAAATGACCAGACTCTAGAAGCTCTAGCCAGATCACGTCTACTGAATAGTAAACTTCTCTCAGCACATTAGTCTAGATTGTGTGACACTTTATAAGTTTCTTTTAGAATAAAAGGAGCTAAGACCCACAAATTCTTAAATCCATAAAATTAGAAATGACTACTCCTATTATTAAGAGCCTACATCCTTAAAATAGGTAGTATATAATTCTTAAAGACTTTGAAGCAGAAATTACATCTAATAGAGGTGGTTAGACACAGGAGGTATTTCAGGTTTAACAACATGGGGAAAGAAATTATCCAAGTTAGAGTTAACATATGCAGATTTTGCTTGCTCTAAAAATGAATTTTATCATTGCCAAGGTACAAGAAGAGTCTCAGCCCTTTGGTTACTCTGTGGAGCCTTGGGGTATCTTCTTTCTTCCAACATTCTGTATGTCAGGCACAGTAAGTGCCAAGACAAATCCTTAAGTTGTCTTGCCATGAACAAGAAGAATCAGAGTGTTGTGCTACTATAAGTCTTGCTAAAAGTTGAGAGATTAAATATGAAAAAAACCCTGCATTTCTTTCTTTAAAGCTTCTGCATAGTGTACACTCTGTAGAATTGATGCTGATAAAATTCACCGCAATTAAAAAGAAGAAAATGAAGCAGCGAAGCCACCATCAGGACCTATACCAATATTACTGACCAGCAAGTTTCCTAGCATCAGTAAACTTCTATGGAAAATTAATTTCATGCTTGTCTGCTCTGGTAAAACCCCTTACTGAGTTGTTATAAAAAGAGAAAATTGAGATCGGCTGTGGGAATACCAAAAAGAGTTGATGCAGCTAAAAAGAATCGTCATGTTTACGTGTTTTATTGCTTTAGGGCCCTCACCCACCTAGAACCTTCGGTAAAGTTGCCTTGTCTGCTGATATCAGAACTCAAAAAGTATTGCTCTCACAGGCTTTTACAAAAATTCCAGAAAGATGCATGAATACTCAGAGTTACTGAGTAATAATAGTAATAAACAAGAAATGATTAAGTCATTTAATGAACAGGTAGACAAAATTTCCATGTGAAAAATGGGCCAATCATTGGCAAATCTGCATAATATTTCCTGTACAGAGCTCATACCTGTCTTCTAATGTTTGTCTTTGCTATAATATTTTCACAAGACTAAGTCTAGAACACATTCCTCTGGATTAGGGAGCTGCACATCTTTACAAATTCTGCAGAAAAACTTTTGAGCAGAAACTAAACACATTATTCTGTTTATCATAGGAAGCAATTTACTTCAAGGTGAAATTTCAAAAAATTCACCTTCCAAATGATTTCACATTTTTTGTTATCATGCATCTGAAAACAGCTTGGGCATGACATACCACACCTTCTGCTCTTCTAAATAAGACTGAGGAACAGATGGCTACTGACCTTTATCTCCAATCAGGTTCTGCCTGCCTGCATATTATCTTATTTGTAAAAATTAATCTTCTTACCTTCACATATTTTTCACATTGGAACAGTTGATTCAATAGCCAATCAGTAATCAACATAATTATTAAAAGCTTAACACACATACATATTCTCCAATAAATTCCTGTTTGAGAAGTGAACTTTTCAGCATTTTTAATAATCAAAATCCCAGGTGCGGATATAAGAGAGTAAGTATATTTGCAAACCATGTGTCCACCCAAAAATGTTCTGATCCATGTATCAGACAAATGGGCAAATCATTCAAATATCAACATAGAAAAATCAAATTTACCATAGTTGAGATCACATGCAAAATTTACCTTTGAGAAGTAAATGTATTAGCCATATTCTAAATCACATTTTATTAACCAGAGAAGGAAGGCACTTTATAAATGAAAACCCTTTGTGACATATACTATTTCTGTAACACTTAGGTGCATATCTTATGAAGATAAAATTGATGTGCTTCATAGAAAATATTTCTAGGATCTTTAAGTGTATGTCTCCATGCCCACAGGCACACACAGACCTAGGGAAGAGTTAAAGCAGGATAACCACGTGTTTACTCAACAGGTTACACATTCTTTTACATATATTTCCTCATTTCATCTTCACATATTAAGTGATATATGTTATATTCCGATAAGTGGTAAGCTAGGAAACAAATACATATTCAAAAATTTACAGCAATGATGCAACACATCTACTTAAGCTCACATTTGTGGTCCTGAAATATAAAATCTATATAAATGATATATCCCAATACTTACTTTTAAACTTTGTAAATGTCATTTACATGAAACCATTCTAAAAGGGTGTGTCTTATAAATGATAACTGATAATATCACACTCATTTGTTGAGACCCAGGGACCTTAAATGGAAGGATGTATAAAGACAGATAATAATCGATAAATTTTAGCCCTAGAGGTTTGGTGCTTCTCCAATTTCCTCCATCAAAATGTATCTAAAAGTTTGGAACATACTCCAGAGTACCTGAGGAAGTAATCCAAAGGAGGTAAGACATTAATTCCAAATTTTTGAAGTCACATATTTTGTTTTAAAATCTCATAGTATATTTATCTTACTATTATTCAGATAATGTGTCTTTCCTGAAATCTTTGAGTTAAAGTATGGCCCAGGAGGTGTGCACATATTAATATTATATTAATATATAATATTAATATTATACTATGAAACTGCTTAAACTCTTATAGTCACAGCACCTTAAAGTCCTGTGTGGTATGAGTTCCTAGTTAGGAAACATAGATTTGTCCAGTCTTCGTAGGTGATGTGCACTGAGGTGATCCAACTAAGCTACATAGGATTTAACCATTGCGAGCAGCTATGCAATGCTGGTTCTAAAACACAAACTCTGTTTCTTGACTCCCAGTCTATTTCTGTCTTCTACATCACACCTTTCCCCAAGAGATCAATATTTGTGGCTACAATTCAGGAGGTACAGATCCTACTTCCAATTTTACCTGGAAATCTGTTTATAACATAGCTCAGTATTGTATAGATCTAGATATTACGTGTGTTAAAATTAATCTCATCAACACCCCTCCTATAAAGAACAAAAAAAATATATAAACAGGGACATCAGATTCCATTCCAACCACTGTGATAATTCCTTTACAAAGATTAATCTCTTGGTCCTCACAATGATCCTATAAGGTCATTATTATTAACATCCCCAACTTTTGCAAATACAGAAAATTGAGAGAGGATTCAAACAAAAACATGTACAAGTTAAGTAACTAGAAAGTGATAGATACAAGATTTGAGCTCAGGCCATCTGGCTGCAGAATACTTGCTCTTAATTACCATGCTCTAACCCTTGCAAAACAAAAATGGATTGCTGAGCCATGAAGATTATCCCATTATCATTATACATTGTAGGTGATTAGCCCACCAACCAGAAATTACAGAAGGTTTGTGAGGATTGCCACTCCCCACCACAACATGGTCAACGTGGAAATTCAGATACTTAAGAGACTGGGAAGAAAGAACAACAAAAAGAAATGTAGTCAAAGGATGAGGGAAGTCAGAAAGGCAGAGTGAAGCATTCATTGCTAGGACTAGGAGTAGCAAAGGTGATAGGTGAAAAATCAGAAGTCCCAGAGACAATGAGGATGGAGGGAAGATTAGAAGCAGCATGGTCATGCAATCAGACCCTACAATTAAAGAAGGGGAATAGGAAATAAAAATTCAGAAAAAGTCAAGTGTTTCTGCACTGAAGTGATCAATGTTGGTGGGGAACATGGCTCACTGGGAGGTGAGATGAGAAGATAGAGGGAGCCTAGACAGTGACATTAACTTCATTCATAAAGACAGTTAAAAGCAAAGCCCACTAGTGTGAAGTTCCCTAGCAACCAGAGCAATAGCAATGCCTAGAACTATGTTTCTAAAGGCTGCAAAGTGGAAGGTATGGGTTGCAGCCTAACAGAAGACATATTGAACTAGGCATATAAAATTGGCCCCTGAAAAAGCATGAGTGTGTGATTTAATTTGAATTAGTTGTCATAATTTTATAATGGGAGATTTTCCATAAAAATGTAGATTTATAGTTTTTCCTTTAAAATCATAATTCCTGGCAATGTTGTGCCCCTTAGGGTAGGCCTGTTAGCTTAGTAGAGTACACACTGTTCCTATATCCACACCAATGCCAGTGTGATCCTCTGAAATATATATTCTTTGTCACTCTTCTACCTAATATCATTCAAAAATCTAAGTTCCAGAAATATACGGGGAGCCTTCTATTGTCTACCTCTCTAGTGTAACCTCTGCCTACTTTTCCATATGCATCTCCACCAAAAGAAATTACTTACAGAGCCTTGAAAGCATAGTGCTCTGCTGGCTACACACAGGATGATTCTACTGTCCTGAGCACCTGTGCTCCACCCTCTTTGCCTTGCTAACTCATTCACATCCCTCAGGTTCAGGGACTATCTCCCCTGGAATCTTTCCATAACCCCAGTCTGTGCTGATCTGTTTCATAGCACTCATCTCACCTACAATTATCACCTGTCTGATCATGATGCTCAAATGTTTATCTCCAACCACATTGCTCACTTATATACCATTTAATTCCCATATATATCCACATTTCTGACTTCTATGTCCATACTTCATAATTGTCCATTTGGATGCACCTCAGCCATATGCAAACCTCAATTTGTGTCCCCTAGTATCTCCTCTGGAGCTAAGCAAGCTCTTCCCAACGATCCCCTATTTTAACGAATGTCCCAATGCTCACATAAGAATCCTAAGAATCATCCATCCATGCTGACCATGAGCATGCACTTATCAGATTACAGGGCTTCAGGTATCCTAGTCTACTCCTACTTTGAAATCCATCCCCATATCTGTACTGAGGCCATGACTCCCAAGGGCCATTCATGGAGTACATTAGGGATCTTGTGGTAGATTCATTCCTAGAAACAAGGGACTCTTCATATGGCCCAGTTTTAGTGTGAAAACTCCCTAACAAATAACTTTGCAGAAGATTTATTAGAGTGCACAGCATTCCAGGGCACTTCCACCTAACTTTCTCTTTATCTTCTTTACTTGTGGTGAGACTTGCATAGTGATCTGCCAGCTCTCCCAGACTTACTCAGCTTCCCTATTTTCCCTCACACAGGTACTTCTCTTAATACAAAATTCTTGCATGTTTGATCACTTGCTTGCTTCTGCTTCTCAGAGTGTCTGGACTGGCATACTATTTAGTATTTCTTAGCCAAGTCCAGTGGATCCTTTTTCTTAAATACACCCTTACTTTATTCCCATTGCCAATAATATGGTAGGTCAGATCCCCAGAAGTTTTACCTAGTTATTTTTTACTACAACAACTTTATTGAAATATAATTAATATATCACATTATTCACCCATGTAAAGTTTACAATTGAATGATTTTCAGTATATAACAGAATTGTGAAACTGTCACCACAATCAATTTTAGAACATTTTCTTCACCCCCTAAAAAACTCCAGTCAGATAGCAGTCACTCCCTATTTCCTGCCAATATTCTCAGTCCTGAAAACTATGAATCTACTTTCTATCTATAGATTTGCCTATTCTGGACATTTCACAAAATTGGAATCATACGACATGTGGTCTTTTATGATTGACTCCTTTCATTTAGCGTAATGTTTTCAAGGTTTACATATCTCATAGCATTTTTAGTACTTCATTTTTTATTTAATACTGAGTAATCTTTCATTAAATGGATATGCCACATTTTATTTATCCATTCATAAATTGATAGACATTTGAGTTGTTTCCCCTTTTGTCTATTATGAATAATTTTGCTATGAATATTCACACACAAGTTTTGAGTGGACATGTATTTCCTTGCTATAACTGGGAGTGGAATTACTATGTCACATGGTAACTCTATGTTTAACCTTTTGAGAAAAAGCTTCCTGTAATGGCAGCACAATTTTATATTCTCATCATCGATATATGAAGGTTTCAATTTCTCCACATCCTCACCAACAGTTATTATTGCTAGTCTTTTTGATTATATCTTTCCTAGTGGATATGAAGTGGTTTCTCATTGTGATTTTGATTTGCATTTTTCTGATGGTTTATGATGTTGGGTATCTTTTCATGTGCTTTTTGGCCACCTTCTTGGACAAATGTCTATTCAGAACTTTTCTTATATTTCATTGGTTTTTTGTTGTTATGTTATTGAGTTTTCAGTATTCTTTATATATTATAGCTACAAGTCACTTATCAAGTATATGATTTGTAATATTTTATCTCATTTTCTTTTCACTTTCTTGATGATTTACTTTGAAGCACAAAAGTTTTAAATTTTGACAAAGTCCAATTTAGCTATTATTTATTGTTATTGCTTATGCTTTTGGTATCATATTAAGAAACCATTGCTAAGCCAAGGTCACAAAGATTTTTGCCTATATTTTCTTCTGTATGATAGTTTAACTCTTACATTAGTCTTTATTTTGAACTTTTATATATAGTGTGAGGAAGACATTCAACTTCATTCATTTTTATGTGTATATCCAGTCCTAGCACAATTTATTAACAAGTCTATTCTTTCTCCCATTGAATTGTCTTGGTATTCTTGTTAAAAATCTATAGATCATAAATGTGATAGTTTATTTCTGGACTCTCAATGCTATTCTATTAATGTATATAGCTATCCTTATGAGTTTCATGCAGTTTTGATTACTGTAGCTTTGTATTAAGTTGTGAAATTAGAAAGTGTGAACCTTCCAAATTTGTTCTTATTTTCAAGGTGGTTTGGATATTCTGAGAGAATTTCCTTATGAATTTTAGTATCAGTTTTTCAATTTATGAAATAATCTAGCTCAGATTTTAATAAGGACTGTGTGAATCTGTAAATTAATGTGAGGGATACTGCCATCTTAACAATATTAAGTATTCTAATCCACAAACATGAGATACCTTTCCATGTATTTAGGCCTTAATTTCTTTCAAAAATATTTCATAGTTCTCAGAGTATTCTTCTTGTACATCTTTTATTAAAATCTATTCCTAAAGTATTTTATCTTTTTGATGCTGTTATAAATGAAATTGTTTTCTTAATTTTATTTTCTAATTGTTCATTGCTCAACTATAGAAATACATTTGATCTATGCACGTTGGTCTTATATCCTATAACATTCCTGAACTCATTTATTAGTTGTAATAGTTTTTTTTTTTTAACAAATTTGGCCGAGGTTATTGCAATAGCCTTCAACTTTGTCTATAGCTTTGCTTCTAATCTATTGTTCAGAGTATATCCAGTGAGCTTTGAAAACATGTGTCTAAACTTATAATGCCCCATTTAGAAGTCCTCAGTCACTGCCCTTTGGTCTTAGGATAAAGTCTAAATTTGTTCATATGATCTGCAAGACTTGGCTTCTTAACATGCTTCATAAAATAGTTTTCCTGCAATGGCTTCTCTCCATCTCCCAGGTTTATCTCTTGTCACTCCTTTGCACAGGCTATACTTGTTTTGTTTTCTCAGGACCACAAACACACTAGACTTTCCAACATGCTGTTCCCTATATCTAAAACACACTTTTTTTCCTTCTTCTTCACCCACAATATCTTATTTTTTAAGGATCTGCTTAAATAAGGTTTTCACTATCAAGCCATTATCCTTGAATAAGAAACCTTATTCCTGTTTCATCACTAGTCTCTTACTAAATCCCTTATTCTTTCTCATTTGCTTTTGTGTAACTGCATGTCTTCCGTGGAAAATTTTTAGCTCTATTGCTCATTATTATTCTGTTTTCATCATTAAATTATTCAATAAATATTGCAGATACATGGGTGAATAAGACATTTGTGGTTTTTAGAGTCATGGAGTTTATAATCTAATATGTTAACAATTAAAGCAAACGCTTACAAAGTTTAATTAAAACTTTGTGGACAAGTCACTAGAATTGAAAACAAACATTTTTCTGTTTGGTAATTTCTGTCATTCCTATATTTCTGGCACTTAGTAAATTCCTGCCATATAGTAGGTGTATAATAAATATTTATTGGTTAAATAAAATGGAACAAAAAAAGGACCAAAGAACTGAGATGGGGGCTAACAGGATATTATGGGAAACAACAACATGGAAGCCTATAAATGGGGGACAGGAAAAATCCTATTAAGCAATAGGGCATTTAGTTTGAGAACTAAAAGACAATAGAGACTTCCATTTTAAAAAGTGAAGAAAAGAGCATTCTAAGCAAAGAAAATAGCCATGTGCAAAACTCCTGGTAGATGATGAGTGGACAGATGGATGAATGGATATATCGAGAGATAAATAATTGATAAAGAAATATTCTCTGCCTTCTCTAGTAATGACTTGCAAATTATTGGTATTGAGTTTGGAGAAGGGCTTTAGGAACTATGTAAGCCCAAAGTATAGTTGTAGAGGATGACAGTAGAGTCCCATCCCACCCCCCATAGTTAGATCTGAAACAAAGTGTGTTAAACAAATTTCTTTTGTTCTCCTTTGGCCTAGAAGCCAACAGTGATCTCCAGTGCTGTGGCTAGCCTATACCTCTCCACTGTATGGGGAGACCAGCCTTCAGGTCCTGAACCATTTGCTACCCCACATTTGCCCATTTGATGTCAATATTGAGTCTCATTCTACAGTGATCCACATCCCAGATAATCTTTAATCATGTTTCTTTTCTGGCTTTAGCTAAGTTCTAATTTACCACATACTTTAGACACTATATTTGCATTAGCTGGGAACTTATTAGAAATACAGATTCCCAGATCTACTGAATCAGTGTCTTCATTTAAGAGGCTGATGTATATGGACATTAAAGTTTGAGAAGCACTGCTTTAAGCAGTCTACTGCTCAAATTCAACTTCTACCTATTTCTAGCATCCTAATTCTTCCCATTGGCAGATTTATGCAAGTACCAAGACAAATCATACTGATCTTTTCTTGACATTCCTGTGGATAATTTCTCTTTTCCCTTCAATTAAAGAAAATGGTCTATTGTTATGGGTTGATGGGGGTGCAGAAAGGAATTAATTCTAGGGTGTTGTTACAAGAACAAAAAAGCACCATTTTGATGAAAGCTCGAATTGCCATTGTTAATCTGGCTAGAATATGATCTGCATCTACTGCATATGAGGAAGGATCCTATTAAAACTAAAGGAGACATGGCATAAACCCTTCTCAAGCTCTATGATAGAACAACTTTAAGTTACTACTTCAAAGCTTTTGGCCTATTCTAAGGTTGTATAAGTTGTTTCATATGCTTAGAGGAACATCCTTTGTTAGAGTAGAACCTTCAAAAGTCTACACATCATACCAGCATCATAATGCCTTTACAATATTTCCCTCGCTGAGAAACAAGATATTTCATAGACTTGTGAAATTCTAGATAATCTCTTCACCAACAGCATCTGCTATAAGTGATTTTAAATGCCACAAGGAAAACACCTGGTCTGCTGTGAGCATATGTGATTATAGTAAAGAGATAAGCCATCAAGAACTGGTATCAGGACCCACCATTGTATCCCCTATACTCACTGCTTGAACTTGGGGCCCTGTAGGATTCAGGAAAAATTTAGAACAAGCAGAGATCAGGTGACTCACAGAAACTTACGTTTCTCAACTACACATTATCTATTAAGACTATGAAGTCAGACAAAGCTTTGATCCAAGGCTGAATAAAAGAAGACACTAAAGATTGTATAAACTCCACTTTTGCAAAATAGTCCTCAGCCCCCTCCCAATTTCTTCTTTCTGACCTTATCACCACAAACATAATAAAAAGAAGGGAAGAAGTAATATTTCTGATATTTATCTTCCTGGGGGAGGGCCTTATCCTGTCCTTTGATTTCCATAATTTACATCACTAAGGAAGTCATAGCCAGATTCCTCATCACCTCCAGCAAGAAGTTCAAAGTCCTAAGTTATATAAATAGTATAATAAATACCAGCTGGGAGAGGTATATCTAAAGGAGAAAATAATCTTTATAATAACTGTGTTTAATTTCTATTAAAATTATAAATTAATACTTTATATAAATAATTTTTTCTTAAATCCTTTAAGCTCAACTTACAAATCTTGCTATTTTAGTTATAAATCTAATGATTTGGGGGTTAAATTAAAAATACTCATTTTGCTTTGTCTTTGATTAGCTTATAAATCTAACAGTTTAGTGTTCCCTACACATGTGAAACCATTATCAAATTTAGTTGATTAAATTCTGGTTAAATAATTTAAACGTTAATCATAATTTTCCTAAGATAGTAAAATACCTCAAATTTAAGTAATGGTTTTTCTAGGAATTCAAAACACCTTAAGAAGTAGAAAAAATCTGAACAGATCATAAGATGTTTTTAAAAATTATTTATATATTTATAATTGAACCAAATGAGTTTGACACATTGATTCATCATCATAATCCTCACTTTCACACTTTCACTGGGGTTGTAGAGTCATATAACACTCATGGGGAGCAATAACAGTCTCAAACTCAACCAATTCTGATCAGTAGAAAATTTAGGACTAGGATACATTTACAAATTTGGGCAATCAATAGGAAGGCTGTTATTGGGACATGGACAACTGGGTACCTTTCAGAGTCATTTGAGTAAAAGTGGCATGTATTATGGCTAGTGTCCTCATAATAAGAGTTTTCTCCAAGCTCACATCTTTCCCTCCAAATCATGCTTTATATATACCCCAGAGGTTCTTAGGTTTTCATCTTACGTAATTATTACTGAGTCTTTAATAATAATTTTCACAACTCTTTAACCTCTATCACAACATAATGTTATCTAATTTGACTTCCAAAGCCTCTTGACTCCAAACTGGAATCACATTACTTCACAGCTTGGAACATATTTAGTTACCTCTCAGCCATCCACTACGTTTTTCCTTGTTCCTAATAAAAATCTGATTTTGTTCAGGAATTCATCCCCCTAGACAGTCCAGGTAATCAGGGGAATCTACCCATCCATAGATTCAAGGGTATTTTCTAATGAATCTAAATCAATCAGAGCAAAGGCAGACACCTGGAGGCTCTTGCTGATGCAGAGGTAAGCACAGGGCTAAAGTTGCCCCAAGCAGATTGAAGGAGAGCAAATCCTACTTCCCAGTACTATTGGAAGCTATCTATCCCTAAAATCATGAAACAACCAGCCTCGTAGGAAAGCCAATGCTGTGTGTGACCAAATGATATGCAAAATACATGTATGTCTGGTAACATGGGTATTGGAGCTTACGTTAACCCTTAGATGATATTTTATGTGAGATAGTATACTTTTTAAAATAATGAGGTGCCATAGAAAGTTTTGGAATTTTTCAAGGATATCCTACCTTTAGCTGTTTAGCAAAACTTGAATGTAGTATGCATCCCATTCAAATCGTTTATTAGAAACACTTTTCATGGTAACATGTTGGAAAGTTATGGATGACTTCATTTAAAAATACCTATTATTTGTCTATTTTAAATATTATTAGGAACACATAGTTTTAAGGAATTATTGTTTTCTTTATGATGTTCAAAATATAACAGCTTTACCTATGGGAGTCTTTCTAACCTGGTTTGCAATTTCAACAAGGTCTCCCAAGTTTTTTTTATTATTATTAATATTATTTATCTCCAGAAACAATAAGAACATCCTGGCTCATCCTGAATTCCTTGCCACGAGAATCCCTGATTTGCGGGGGGGGGGAGGTAAAGGGCAGTATTAGACACCGAAATTTGAGTGCACATCAAATTGTTCCACATGATTGACGGTGGTTTAAAAACGTTTGTACCCGTGTAATACTCTGAAATAAAAAATAAATAAAATTGGAAAACAAAGTGACGTAGTTAGAAAACCTTTTTAAAGGCGATAAATTCACATTGGCATCATTGATATTTCTGATGTAGCTCTTCAAAAACTAGATGTTTTTTAAAACTGTGTTCCAAAACAAAAATATTTATAACTTGCCTACTTAAGTTTTTTAAGCTCCTCAAATTGTACATAGAATCGTCTTCTCTTTCAGAGTCCTTGTCATCCCATGAAACAGCAATGTGTACTCACTTTAATAACATATATTCTAGCATCATTACCTACAAGCAAAAGTCAGAAAGGAAAATTCATTTGTAAGATAGAACCTTTTAGTTTCAGAAAATAGCAAAGAATAGGGAAGTGGATAATGCAAGTTTTCTGGTTCTCTTACTTTATTCTAGTTTTCT
Source organism: Lepilemur ruficaudatus (assembly GCA_963574885.1). Classification (NCBI taxonomy): domain Eukaryota; kingdom Metazoa; phylum Chordata; class Mammalia; order Primates; family Lepilemuridae; genus Lepilemur; species Lepilemur ruficaudatus. The sequence goes on along the minus strand of CAUYRT010080080.1, from coordinate 65,527 downwards.
AGTTGTGAAGATCTCCTCATGATTAATATTAGGGCTCTGTACCCTTAATTCTCACTCTAATTTACTAGCCCTCATCCATATCATCTGTTTAAACCTGGAAATTTTGGAGATCTATAAATGATGAACTGCAGGCTCATCTTGCATGTGAAATGCAGCTCCCCAGTGATGTGTCTTGACTGAAATAAACGCAACATTTATAATGTCTCATAAAAAGCGCCAGGCAGTAGGCTGTATCTTTATATGCCAGATAAATTTTAAAAGTAGCTTATACTACAGTCATGCAATAAACAAGCTTGTAAACGGATAGTCTAAAATGTGCCTTATACATGAAGGAAAGAAAGTGAAGATCAGAATATTGGAAAGGTACCCTGTGTAGTACTATACACCAGGTACACCAGCCCCGTGCTTTCTCTACCATTTCTAAAAGGCAAAATGTATACTCCATACAAGGAAGGAATAATCCCAGATACTAGACCCTTTCAAATTTCATTAAAAATTCTTACAAAGCAGTTTTGTGTTCCATTGTATGATATTATTGTTTACATTGCAAACACAAGAATATTATAAATTATTCTCAAAGTACAAGACTCTCAGAATACATAAGAACAAATGAATGTGTAACATGAATATTGGTCCACATCATGTTTAATACAACTTCTATATTTTCTCAAGTGACTAGATATACTGTGTGTTCTTGAACATATCCATGATCAAGATGATACCAGATGTTGTCATGTGAATCTAAGGCAGAACCTTTTCCACAGGGAAGATTTTATTCATCACAGCAAGGGGGAGTACAAATATCTATTGGGAAGGAAAAAAAAAATAGTTCACACCAGGAAAAAAAAATCAAAGTACAAAGGATTTTACCATTAAAACAGCCTGGCTGAAGGAAACTGTCAATAGATTTCCTAAATTACTCTCAGAAGAACTGAGGACTTAAATTAGACAAGGAATCCAGCATGATTCCATCTGGATCCAGCCCTTGTGCTAATTTACTTGAACTCTAAAAGCATATGTGATGCTTGAAGGAAGGAATTGGAGGACTACTTTGAGCCTCTAATGAAGAAAGGCACCCTTGAATCAGTTACATACAGAAATTCACAAGCATGTGCCCCAGGAATTTTCTCCATCCTCAATTCTATACCATCCTGGACACTCTGCTGAGGTAGGCTTTATGAAGTCCACAAAACACAATGTCCTAGAACAGCACAAATAGCTTACTGAGTTTTAGGACTACTCATTTTGGGGTTCAGATCCTTACTCTACTAACACTTATTAACTGTGAGTTTGATAAGAGACTTAAGTCTCTGGACCTCATTTTCATATGTCTAAGCATGATAATAATAGTGCTCGATAGCATGGTTGGAGGAAATAAAAGATATACATAAGCAAATGGCGCAGTACCTGAAGAATTAAGGCTATTTATAAACCAATATGAGTTATCTTTCAAAAATGATAGAAAAATTGAGATATTTTCCAAGGGAGTATTTATCATGGGTCCTTAGCCATCCTCTGTGGAGCATATCCAGAAATTAAGTAAAATTATTCTCTTTAAGTTGTACCTGATTTGGGTATTGAAAAGAGTATCAAAAGTATTGCACACATGTGTAAGCATGGCATGATTTATGAGAGACACCTAAAATAATAGTCAAGGATTCATCCCAAAGGTTACCAGTATTAAGAAGAAGGTATTCACATGCTTCTTAATATGTGTATTGGTTATCTACTGTTGTATAACAAATGATCCCAAAACCTAGTCACTTAAAACATTTATTATCTCATTTTATGTGAGTTATTAATAGAAATCCAGGCATAGTCATTACAGATCTCTCAAACACCATTTAGAACACACATTCAGAGATGTTGAGCATTTTTTTATATCTGTTGGCAATTTGTATATCTTCTTTTGAAAAAAAACACTGTTCATGTCTCTTGTCCACTTTTTAGTTTATGAATATTTTCTCCCATTCTGGAGGTTGCTTATTTACTCTGTTGATTATTTCCCTGGCTGTGCAGCAACTTTTAAATTTAGTTAAGTCCCATTTATTTATTTTTGTCGTTGCTGCATTTGCCTTTGGAGTCTTAGTCATAAATTCTTTGCCTAGGCTGATGTCTGGAAGAGTTTCTTCCTATGGTTTATTCCAGAATTTTTATGGTTTCATGTCTTACATTTAGGCCTTTAATCTATCTTGAGTTAATTTTATACACAGTGAGAGATGAGGATCCTGTTTCATTCTTCTGTATGTGGCTATCCAATTTTCCCAGCACCATTCATTAAATAGGGCTTCCTTTCCCCAGTGTATGTTTTTGTCTGCTTTGTAAAAAATCAATTGGTTATAGCTATATGGTTTTATTTCTGGGTTCTCTATTCTGTCCCATTGGTCTATGTCTTTACTTTTATATCAGTACTTTGCTGTTTTATTTACTATAGCTTTGTAGTATAAATTGAAGTCAGGTAATATGATATCTCAAGATTTATTCTTTTTGCTTAAGATTGCTGTGGTTATTCAGGATCTTTTTAAATTCTATATGAAGTTTAGGATTATTTATTCTAGATCTGTGAAAAATTATATTGGTATTTTGATGGGAATTGCATTGAAGCTGTAAATCACTTTGGGCAGTATGAACACTTCCACAATTAATTTTTTTTAAAAAAATGTAAAAGGCATAACATACTAATAATGTGTATATAATGAAACAGTTTATTACAGAAAATAAAAATACATTAAAATTAGTTACAAAATAGAAACTATAATTTTACAAACCATATACTCTGAAAATTTTCTACCAATATTATAAGGGATTCTTAAAGGTATATCAATATCAATTCAATTAGATGGATTATAGCCATTTGAAAGTCAAGGAAACTTGTGATAGATTCCATGATTATTTGCCTAAATATTAAACAAATATATAGCATGCCTCTGTTGCTATATAGTATCATTATTGCTATATAGTTATGAATAAAGTCTGTTAATCCAAACAACAAAAAAAAAGAACACACATTTAGAATATGTCAAAACTCAGTAAGTTTTGTTGATGTGAACGTTAATGTCATTGTGTGTCCTCTACAAAGTGGAGAAACATAAGGGAGAGTAAGGCTTTGTACTTGGTCTCAGCTAACATTGTACACAGGATACTAAGAGGATGAACCATCGTGAAACAGGGGATCTGTCATCCTGACTACTGTCACAATATTCACTGCTTTATCTTCTGGACAGTGTACACTCAGCAAGGCTTAGGATAGACTACGCCCACTGCTCTTGGAATGTCCTACAAGACATTTCCATTTAGGCACAAGCTCCCTAGGCAGTATGCATACTTAGGTTAAAAAGTATCCTAGAGCTAAAAAGTGGATAACTTACTTTCAGAAAGTAACTTTATCCAGGGAATGTTGCATTTTTCTTTCTCATTACTTGTGATATTATATATTATCCTTAGGCTTCATTCTGGAAGGATTTTATACAACTTAAAAGTTGTATACATTCTCTTTTAATGGAAGAAGGGAAAAATTAAAGTCAAATTTCACCAATGAACACATAGTTAATAGAGTTTAGACTTAGACTTTCTGATGAATTTTATACTTAGAAAATAGATGTCAAAATCACATAAACTATAGAAAGATCTTATGTACAACTAACCTTCCATGTGATAATAATAAAGATCAGAGAATACATTATTTTTTTAAAGCAACCTCTAAAATACTTTCTTTGACAAGCCTCAATTCACCTTGATTTTTACTTTATTTTTTTATATCCTCAATATTAAATTAGTTGCCTTTTTCTCATCTATTTCTTTTTAAATGATTGAAGCCTTTTCCCTGAAGGAATGTATTTTCTACTAGGTGCAAACTCGATCCTTTTGTGCCCCGTTACTTTCTATACAATCCTCAACACTTAAAAAGCACTGTATTCATTTTGCTGCCTAACTGACTATAAGAGTTTGAATTGTTGCACCAGATTTCCTCATTCATAAATTATGGCTTGATCGGAAGTTGACCAATTCATAAGCTGTATCAAGTTGCGTAGAACACCAGAACCTCATCTAGAAAATTACTGTTCAAATTTATGTAGCTTGCAAAATGCCCAATTAATTCTCAAGATGTAATTTATTCCCTGGAAGAATCTAACTTATTAAATTTATGTTCCTTCAAATTAAAAGATTATTATAAAATAAAGGATGTTGCATACTCAATATCTCTTTGTTCTCTAAATGAGATAACCTGAATGTGACTGTAATTACCTTAATAATGGTTTTCTACAGTGTTGTATAGTTTTTAAAGTACTTCCACATACAAGTCCTCTGAGTCTGCCAGACCCAATGTTATTGACTTTATCTGACAGTGTAAAACTGGTGGACTTAGAGAAATAAAGTGATTTTTCCAAGGTTGTATATTCACAGGATGCTGTTACATATCTTGGCTGGCACCTTTCCATTATCCCACCCTACCTTTCTCCCATCAATACTGTCATGATTTTATATGCTCTGCATGAGCCTACATACCCACCATAGTTTAGTGACAAGTATGTCATTATTCTAGAACTCTCTTTTTATGGCAAGAGAAACCACCTGCCTTTACTGCACATATTTCTTCTACTGCAGCAGCAATATCCCTGAGGCAAGTATGCATTAAAGGATGCCCAATTGATCAGGGTGGTAGAGATAGTGGGAGGGGAAAGAGGAATTCTTCTGCCAGTTTTAAGGACACTCTTCATTACCTCTTTTCTTCACTCCATTACATACACCTCAGAGCTTGAGAAAACAAATCAGCAGAGCTCACTATCAGCCAGCGTGCTTGCAAAGGAGCAAAAGGGAGAAGGAGTCACTGTCCTGCAGAACAGTAAGAGTGACAAGCAGACAGAAAAGAATGGTGAGGCAGAGCCCTGCCTTTATCTCAGGCTCATATTCAATTTGTGTTAACAACGACTATAAAGGGAAATGAGCAAAGACAATTCAACAGAACTTAATTTGAATTTACCTCTTGCAGTCCTGATAAACCAGTATCTCTCAATAAAATAAAAAATAAGTGGCAGAACAAATGTGACAATTACATCCCGAGGCCATAAGGGTGGGGACTGCCAGGCAGCTATTTTTCACTAACAATTTGACTTATGACATCAATGAATCAGGTTATCTGTTTTGTTGCCTTCATTTTAAATTCTCAATTAAAAAAAAAAGACAGAAAAAGACATTGTAAAGGAAGAGACTTCCAGCCAAATTATCAGAACTTTTCTGAAGGGGTCTTAGAATCAAATTAAGGAACTCATTAAACAATAATATGGCAAAGAAACCCAACATGAAGGTTTATGTTCAGGATAAAAAGCCAATAAGGGCCACAAAATACAAAGTTATATATTTTTTCTTCTGAGCGTTTTTGAACATTTTACACTATTTTTTATATATTTTAATATATTTATATATTTTTTATGTTTATTTTTAACATAGCTTAACTGAATAAGTTTGAACTCTCTGAATCCCAGTCTTTTCATTCCTATGAACTTCAGTGGGTTTCCATCAGAATTAAGTCAAAGTATACGAAAGCATCTTGTAAATGTATTTGCTTTACCATTTACCCAACTGCCTCTTGAAGAGGCTTTCTTTACAATGAAGAGTGTAACCACATTGGGTGCACAGTCATAGGATCCAGTTCTGTCATTTTCTTTATTACTAGAATATTTATGATTTATGTTATGATAGTGACGTACCTGATTTTTTTTTTTTTTACTTTAATGTTTCGGAGGCAATGAGAATAGTGTAACCTGTATTTTTCATTTTAAAATTTTTAGGGTAGAATACCTTCCCTCAGTCAAATCTAAGACTCAGAGGAGGCTGTTCTCCCACCATGTGAGGGTGAAGTAAACTTGCAGTCAGAAGTCCATCCGTACCTGTACATTAGGCAGACAGGGCTCTGTAACTAATTCGGGGATTTTTAAACCCCTGTCAATACACAATGACTTATATGGGGCCTACAAATCCTAAGGTAAAGATCTTAAACTTTGTCCACAATTAGATTGAGACAAATATAAACAGATTGGAATTTGGGAGGTACCATTGACAGGGCAGCAAGCAAATGGGAATTCTGTAGGAGAGGAAGAAATCTAATAGAATGGACTAGAGTTTGGTGGGTTTCCAAGGGAAGGGATTCCAAGAACAGTGTGAGAGTGTGTGTGACCAGTCCTCAAACTGGCTTTAACCACCACAATACCTGCACACCCTCGGGAAGGAGAGCCATAGGGGAACAGAAAGAGCTGTATCTACAGGAGCATGTGTGTCCTGTCCCATGTGAGACGATGCTCTCATGGGACAGAACACACACACAAAAAGAAAAGATTCTTTAATTAACACATTTTGTTTTTGTTTAATTTTGGCTAGAAAAGGGAGAGAGCGCTTCAGTATCACGGACCGATTCCCTCCAGAAAAGCTCTGACACGACAGCTCGGTAAGGCACACAGGACCATAAAAATCTAGTGAGTCTGCTCTCACAAATCCACATATTTAGGCCCCATTCCTACAAATGTCTATTACCCTACCAGCAAGATACAGGAAGAAAGAAGTAAAGAAGGGATCTTTTGATAAGCATTTGGTGTCAAGACAGGTCTCCCACCCATGTCCAACTCTAGCTTGAATGAAGGTATCTGGATCTGTAGCAAGTAAGTGTGAATAAGGAGATATGGTCCAGCACTCGGAAACTAGTGGGGAGGGTAGCAGGATCCAGGCAACATCTTATGAATCTTTTCAATACATTTTGTAATAAAACCAAACACGTGACTCATCAACTTGCTCTCCTGATCAGTTTTATGGACATGGTAATGGAGTGGCATTATGTAGTGGATACCTTTAAAAATTTGCACAGAATCTGCCATAGCAGCAGGTCCTGAGTTATCCAGATGGGCCAGAGGTGACACAGCTTTGGGAAGACAAGAGGCAATAATAAATAATAAGTCATGGCAGGAGGGAGGTTAGACTCCAAATTTTCCAAGGTCACCAGGGGTCAAACGGGCATAAGCAACCACATATGTGTGCAGTCCTGGAGGTTCAGGAGCAAATGGATAATGCAGTGGCAAGCAGTGGTCCACAGTCAGCACAATGAGTTTCAAAGGGGACAGACAGCGGCCCAAATCCAGCAGAAGTTAATAATTGAGGGAGAGAAATATAGCTATTCTCCAGACTTCTTGCAGGGTCTATTAACCTTGTGGAAAATATAATACCCTGAACCAATATGGTAGCCATTACCCATAACATGGCTATTTATATTTACATTATTTGAAATTAGATAAAATTAAAAAATTCAGTTCCTCAGTCACACCAGCCACACATCAACTGCTCAGAAGCCACATGTGGGTAGTGGCTACCAGATTGGACAGCACAGAAATAGAATGTTTGCATCATCATATAAAGTTCTTTTGGGCAGCATTCATCTAGAAGTGACCTTACTTAGCACCAAGAAACTACTTCCTAGAGGACACTTAAGTTAAACTTGTAGGAATTCTAAGTGATACCTAAATTGAATGTGTGCTACATAAATAATTATTGAATAAATAGAGGACAAAACATAAAAAATACTAGAATTCCTACTATTCAGACAGATGGGAGCAAGAAGTGTGAGGCATTGAAGTGTTACTGATAAGGTGACCCTTAAAATACAAGCCCAGAGTGCTCCAAATGCATTTGTAATGACATCCAGATGCTCTGGTAATAATAATTAATGTGATACAGTAAAATTATATTTGTTCACAAGCACTCTTATTTCCATACCTAGAATTAGATGCCACTGCACTCTAGGTGTTTTTAAAAATTTTTTTTAAATAACTTTCTTATTGCATATGACAGCATACTGCAATCACCATTACATTTTGGAATGGAGAAAAAACAAAGCAATTTTTACATTTAAAATCAGGGTTCAGGAACATCTCCAGTGGCTTTCAGGTCCTTCAATCCTCCTTCCCTAATAGGAACACTGAGGAATAAACATGTACATATAATAATCCTGGTAAGACAAACTTTAAGAATTCACTCACTTTCAATGCCAATGATGAATTTACAAGTAAGAAATGTTTCTAACAGTAGATAAATATCTTCAGTGTTTTCTATGTTAGTAAATTTAATTGTTTTAAAAATTATTTTATACAAGGAAATATTGTTAAACCTTAAAATGATTTTATGGAAGTACAATCATTTGCTTTATTATACATCGAAGAACATGTTTAGGAGTAATTCATTTTAAGCAAGAGAAATCAATACAATTAAGTAATATTCAAACAGTTTTAGGCGTGATACCAAATACATGATCCTAATATTGATATCGAGTGCCATTAAAACACAGACATGTAATCTAAAAAAGGCATGTTAGTACTACAACCTATGTAATCCATTTCTCTTTCCTTCGGAACTACTGCATCCAGCATTTCTACACAAAGGCAGTAGCTATCAAGGCTTTGTGATACTAAGAATTTCTACGGCTCATTCAGACTGGAAGGAACTCTGACTCATGTGCTGAAATGGAGTTCACACCCTGACTTAAAGGCAGACAAATAATTTCAACCAGTGGCAAGTGGTAGAAATAAATGTTTTATCAATTAGTCCAAACTCAACCCAATGAAATCAACAAATTTACTTATATAGTAAAACTGCTGTATATGCATGATTTAATCTAAGATGCACAACATTATTTATAAATGTACCTGATTAAGATGGTACTAATGCAGTCAAAATAAAGTGGTTTCTCTTTTTATGTAGAAATTATATTTACCAAAAGAAATATCTATCCCATAACCATAAAATAAATCCTTTGTCCTGGCTAAATAACTAACCATTGGTTTCAAGTGGCACTGAGATAAACAATTTGATGTATTTACTTCATTCATTTAACAAATATGAATTAAGTACTTATTATTAACTATGATAAATAAAAAAAGAGAAAGAATTCAGGAGACAACTTGAAGTTCTACTGGGGAAGGGGTAGGCAATTTTAAATAATGTGGTAAAAGTAGACCTCCTTTTAGTAGATACTCGAACAAAGATTCAAATGTAGAAGGTAGGGTTTGTAGTTAGGAGGATACTCAGGAAAAGACTATCTCAGGAAGAAGGAAATGTCAGCGCAAAGTCCTCAGGATGGGCGCATGCCTGGGGTGTGTTAAAGAAGAGCAAGACCAGTGTGGTTAGCACTGAATGGGTGTGGTAAGAGATTTTAGAAGAAGCCAGAGGCTAGATCACATAAAGACTCGCAGGGCATCCTAGGTAACCTTTGCTTTCATTAGGGATGAAATGGGGAGCTACTTCAAGTTTGAGCAGAGGCAGACATTATTGTACATACCTTTAAAAAGGCCACTCTGACTTCTTCAGTGACAGCAGACTACAAATGGACAAGGACAAAGCAGGGAGCCCAGCTAGAATGCCACTGGGGTAGTCCACAGGAATAATGGTGGTGGTGTCTGAGACTGGTATGGTAATAGCAGGTATGATGAAAAGTGGGCAGATTATCAATCTACCCTGAAAATAGAGTTAACAGAATTTTATGATGTCAAGTATCAACTATATCTCCTTGTAAGCTTATGAATTCTTTGAAAAAGTATACCAAAATATATATTCATCCTAGATATACCAATATCACACACTGATTATAATATTTAGAAGGGAATGTTCTATCCTTCTCCAGCAAACAGTCATGCAGAAGGGAGGCCAGAGATTAAACAAGTCCAGGAAACCCTTTAAAAGGATGAAGTTCATTTACAACCAAAGCCACTTTTAGAGAATCCATGTGGTCATGAGGAAATAAACATTTTAACCTTATATGCTAGCTGAAGTTGGCCCTTGGGTATTACAATAGTAAATTAAAATGTATCATGACTTCTGTTGTCTTCATTTAATAATATTAATAGCCATGGTCTCAATTTTTTAATTGAAGTGCTCTTTGTCCCAAGGATACAATAGATTCCTAATTGATCCATTTTTCAGGTTATGCACTTATGCTCTCTTTGATATTATCTTTTAATAGCTAAAACTGTTTTACATCTCCCCCTTGAGAATATCTGAATCGTGTCTCTCATTAAAAAGTCTTTTGTAGTCTTCCTGGGATCTTGATCTTATAGAAGAAAATAAAAATCTCTAAAGGATACACAATTTTGATGAAATAAAGAACAGATGTTTTTAGATATCTATTATTTAAATAAGATGTATAATATACATTAAAAACCTCAAAGATAAACCTATTTTTAAATTTAATAAAATTTATAGGAAAAATTGTCTTCATACTTTCTTTAATTACAATTCTTTCATAATGAAATCAATAGGATACCCATTAAAAAGCAATGAAAATACAAAATGTATTTTAAGAGTACATGTGGTATGATATATTTTAAGAGTATATATGCTAACATATAGTATGTTTAATGTAGTATAAAATTGTGGTGCTTGCTGTATTAGATACATAGAAGATAAAGTGTAATTTAAACCTGTGCAAACAACTTTTTTTGCACAGATAACATATAAACCCAGATAGTTTACACACTAAGGAATAAAATATTCTGCATCAAGAATTACTAATAGAAAACAATGAAACTTAAAATATTCATGAAAATTAGGTAGAAAAATTGAGGTTGTAACATATAATTGGAGGGCTTTTGTATTTTGGAAGCAGAAAGTCCCCTAACTTAAATTTAATAGGACAATAGAAAAACAGGTGATAAAGGCATAGGAAGTGGTCCTACTCCCTAGGAATGTACATGCACATGTATTAATAGGAATGGAAAGGGAAATAAATTGTATTGTTGAAATGAAAATAAACAATAAAATTCCCATGGCTGGAAATTTTCTGCAAAAGAATATTGATAAAAAGTTAAAAAAAAAAAAAAAAAAGGCCACAGTGCTGTTTTTGTTGTTGTTGTTGTTGTTGTTTTGGTTTTTTGTGTTTTTTTTTTTTAGTTAGTTGAGGAGAACAAAACCTGGAAGAGAGTAGATCAGGGCATTGACTTTATAATGAGGGTTTAATAAATTCCTATTCATCATTTCATTAATGACTGAAGGCTGGATACTTAGAATAGTATCTCTAGATACCAACTCAGATATCCAAACAGGAAAGATCAACAATCTAATACTTGTTTTCCCAGAGGCCAAGGGCTTACAGAAAAAGCAAAGCTCCCAAAAGATGAAATAAATAGAACTGTGAGGAGAAGCCAGCCACTCTTACATGTATTCGATTTATTATTAGCTGTGACAAATAAAAAAAGAGAGAGAATGTGGGAGACAGAATTTCACATTCTGTTGGGGAAGGGGTAGGCAATTTTAAATAATGTGGTAAAGGTAGACCTCCTTTAGCATACACTTGAACAAAGGTTCAAATGTAGAAGGGAAGGGTGGTAGCTATAAGGTTATTTAGGGAAATAGTGTCCCAGGAAGAAGGAAATGTCAGTGCAAAGTGCTCAGGATGAGAGCATGCCTCATTGTGTATTCTGAATGACTGTTAAGATGTAATATATCTGATGATTTTCCCAGGAGGAACAAAGAAGGTTGAACTACCTTCTCAAGGCCACAGACTAAGAAAGAAAACACCTTCCCACTCCGATTCATTCAATGATCTCAGCAAACCATGTCATGAGCAATCTCAGGTGGGTTTGGGTATAATGTCATCTAATAACGATTTCAGAGGGAAAGTACAGATTTTTAAAATTAATAGGCCAAGCCACCAATCTCAGCTCATATTAATGTAAGATGACTTCATGCCAACTAACCAATACTATACAGTCTACTTCGTAGATTATCTCCACCCCATTAAAGATCTGAAATACAAACCCCAATCAGTGCCTCTGCTTCCAACAAAGATATGAATTAGCAAGAACTAGATATATGCCCCCATTTAAAACAACCAAGACAAAATATATGAAGCAATGATTTTTAAGACACAGGACCTCAGGTAACAAAGACAGTGATCCCTGAGAAATGGGAAACGAACAAGATGAGTCCTGTGAGAGAGCTCCAAACTATGGCACAGTGATGGGTAATCCAGGCAGAACCTGGTGACCTCAACTAGTTAAGGAGATGCAGGTTAGGGTCTGAGAAATGCAAGACAACTAGAGTTTAAAAGAGGAGAGAGCTGCACTGAAAGAGAACTCCAGAGAACTGCAGAGGGTCTTGACTATTTAGCAAAGTGCTAATCAACATATTATGTGTGAAGAAATTACTCAAAGCCTGGGAAAAGAATGATCGGAAAGTATAAAATGAAACAATGCCTTGCACTCACACAGGACTAGGAACACTGCCTGTTCTCACAAACCGAATTGGAAAAACTCACCATTCGTGGTAGTACAGTCAGGAAAGTTTTGCATCAGGGAAATAACTATCTATAGACTGCGCATTGAACCACCCAACAAATCAAAAAATCAAGACCTGATAGAATAAAACATTTTTCAAGTAACTTAACTTGTGAAGGAAAAAGTGGAAGAATATTTATAGAAATACAAAAATATTCAACATCCAACAAGGTAAAATTTGCAATATGTGCCATCAAAGATTACCTACCAAGCAACGAATTAGAAAAACATGGCCCATTATAAGAAAAATAATCAAATAAAAATGATTTATTGTTACAAATTTTAACATTAACAGACAAGGAGATTGAAATATTATAATTGTACTCTATATGTTCAAAGCATTAAGTGGAGACATGAAAGGTATTTTTAAAAAGCAAATTGGAGGCCAAGGCAGGAGGATCGCTCAAGGTCAGGAATTCAAAACCAGACTAAGCAAGAGTGAGACCCCATCCCTACCAAAAATAAAAAGAAATTAATTGGCCAACTAAAAGTATATATAAAAAATTAGCCGGGCATGGTGGCGCATGCCTGTAGTCCCAGCTACTTGAGAGGCTGAGGCAGAAGGATTGCTTAAGCCCAGGAGTTTGAGGTTGCTGTGAGCCAGGCTGACACCTTGGCACTCTAGCCCCGGCAACACAGTGAGACTCTATCTCAAAAAAAAAAAAAAAAAAGAAAGAAAAGAAAAAGAAAAAGAAAAAGAAAGCAAATTGGACTACTAGAGGTACATACTACAGTATATGAGGTGGAAAGGCACTGGATGGGAGTAACAACAAATTGAATATTACAGAAGAAAACAATAGCAAAGTTGGAAATATAATAATAAAACTATTTAAATTGAAACAGAGAAAAGAGAATTTATTTAGAAAATGAACCCAACTTTAGTGAGCTGTGACATAACTTCAAGCAGGTTATTATACAAGTAATTGGGAATTCTCCCCAAAAGAAAAGGATGGACAAAAATATTTGAGGAAATATATGGCTGAAAATTTTCTAAAATTGATGAAAATTATCAACCTGAAGATCTAAGGAGCTTGACAAATCCAAGGCACAAGAAACATGAACAAAGCATATCATAATCAAATTACTCAAGACAAATGAGAAATAGAAAAACTTAAAAGCAGCCCAAGTAAAACAATGTATATATATAGAGAGAGAGACAAGGATGACAGAAGATTTCTTGTCAGAAACAATGCAAGCAAGAGCAAGAGTGGTGAAATGACTTTATGATTAAAAAAAAAAAACACACACAAATAAGATCCTGTAACACTGTGCTAACACTAGTCACAAGAAAGCTGGAGTGGTTATGCTAATATTAGATAAAGTAGATTTTGGAGCAAAAGATATTATTAGGGATATGTGAAGGTCAAGTCATCAAAAGTTCATAGCAATCTTGAATATTTATGTACTTAATAATAGAGCTTCAAGAAGCATAAAGGAAAATTGATTAAACTGCAAGAAGAAATAGACAAATCCACAATTACAGTCACAGATTTCAATGCCCTCGCTCAATAAGTGATTGAACAAGTAGAAACAAAATAATCAAAGATATAGTAAACTGGAATAGTATTGTCAACCAACTTGACCTAATTGACTATAAATAAACCCTCTACCCAACAACAGCAGAATATAGATTCTGTTTAAGAACACATGGAACATTTACCATCATATTCTGAAACATAAAGCAAACCACCATAAATTTTAAATGATTCAAGTCATGTAAGGCATGTCCTTTGACCAGAATGGAATGAATTAGATATCAACAACAGAAAGATGTCCGGAAAAGCCCTCAATGTATGAGAATGGACTTCTAAATAATCAAAAGAGAAATTAGAGAACATTTTGAATTGAATGAAAATAAAATGCAATATATCAGAATTTGTGGGATGCCACTATAGCTGTACTTAGAAGAAACTTTATAGCAATAACCCCTATATTAATAAAGAAGAAAGATCTCAAATTAATGACCTCATTTTGTATCTTAAGAAACTAGAAAAAGAAGAACAAGAGAAACAAATGATACCCAAAGTGAACAGAAGACAATAATAAAATCAAAGTAGAAATCAATGAAATAGAAAATAGGAAAATAGAAAAAAATAATTAAATTAAAAGCCGGTTCTTTAAGAAGAGCACTAACATTGATAAAATTCTATCAGTCTAGACTGATCAGGAAAATAAAGGGTGGAGAGATGACACAAATTATCAATATCAGGAATAAAAGAGGGTCTATCACTCAGAGTAAAAAGACATTAAAAGGATTATTATTATTAACAATTTCATGTCTATACATTTGACAACTTAGATAAAAAGGGCACATTTTTGAAAGACACAAGTTCTCCTTGTTCTCAAAGAGAAATAGATAACCTGAATAGCTCTATGTCTATTAAAGAAATTCAATTTGTGGTTTAAAAACTTTCCCAGAAAAAGAACTGTAAGCCAGTATGTCTTTACTTGTGTGTTCTTCCATTTAATGAGAAAATATTACCAAGTCTACACAAATTCTTCCAGAAAATTGAAGCAGAAAAAATCATCCCTAATACATTCTATAAGGCCAGCATTGCCCTGATACTAAGACCAAAGACATTGTAAAACTATAGACCAATATCCCTCCTAAACATAGATATGAAAATCCTAAACAAAATCTTAGTAATTGGAATATAACAATGTACAAAAATGTATCATGACTAAGTGATACTTATCTCAAGAATTCACATTAACATTTAAAAATCAATAAATATAATTTAAAATTTTAATAAACTAAAAAATAAAACAAATGATCATTTCTATAAGCATGGAGAAAGCATTTGATAAAATTTAAAATCCAGGGCCGGGCGCGGTGGTTCATGCCTGTAATCCTAGCACTCTGGGAGGCCAAGGCGGGTGGATAGCTCAAGGTCAGGAGTTCGAGACCAGCCTGAGCAAGAGCAAGACCTCATCTCTACTATAAATAGAAAGAAATTAATTGGACAACTAAAAATACATGTAAAAAACTTAGCCGGGCATGGTGGCGCATGCCTGTAGTCCCAGCTACTCAGGAGGCTGAGGCAGAAGGATCACTTGAGCCCAGGAGTTTGAGGTTGCTGTGAGCTAGGCTGATGCCACTGCACTCTACAGTCCGAGCAACAGAGTGAGACTCTGTCTCAAAAAGATAAAAAATAAAAAAAAATTTAAAATCCATTCCTGATTAAAAACAGAAAACAAAACAAACAAACTCTCAGCAAACTAGGAAGTGACTTTCTGCACCTGAAAAAGGGGTTTCTACAAAATTTTATGGTTTTCTCCCTAGGATCAGGCACAAGAAAAGGATTTCTGCTCTCACTACTTCTACTCAACATGTTGCTGGAGGTTCTAGCCAGTATGTTCAGACAAAAGAATAAAGAAGGAAAGAAAAACAAAATAAAAAGTTATCCAGATTTGAAAAGAAGTAAAACAGTCCTTCTTCACAAACAAAATGATCATCTATCTAAAAAATCTGATAGAATCAACAAAATAACTACTAGATATAAGATAGATAAACAAAAGATCAATTATTTGTATGTACTATAATAAACAAGAAATTCAAATAAAAATAAAATTATAATAGCATCAAAAAATGAAATACTGATAAATCTGACAAAATTTGTGAAAAAACTATGTTCTGAAAACTGTAAAACATTACTGAATTTAAGGAAGTCCTAAACAAAAGGAGATTTATACCTTGTTTACTGGTGAGAAGATTCAATATTTTTAAGACATCAGTTCTCCTTGAATTGATCTGTAGATTCAGTACAGTCCTAATCAAAATTGCAGCAGCATTTAAATATAATACCCAAGGGTATGTAAGTGGAGTCAGGGATCATTAAGGTGTAAACAGTGGTTCCATAGTGTACATATTTTTCAGATGCTGAGTAGAGAGGGGAGGGGCCATGGCTCTGGTTCCTTTTACCCACACAAAGGCACAAATTTTAAGGACGTAAAAGATGAGATTTTCTTGCACAGGATATGGGTGCTCTTAGTAAAGGGTAAGAGAATCAAGATACAATACATATGTAGGTTTTACATATGAGCTTTATACAAACACACACACAGAAGGAATAAATAGAAATAGAATATGACCCCCACATAGTTTTACTGGTAGAAAATGTTTCCATGAACATGTCACCTCGAAGATAAGTTGTTTGGATAATAATCATGTTACTGAGTGAGAGAATCTTTACGCATATAACCCAGATACCCAATGATCTTTGAATTTATTCTGTTTTTATTTATAACTAGCCTTGATGTAATTCTTCATAAATCCTCTACAAAATCCACTCATAAAAATCATTACTGAGTAATGAATAATTTATCAAAGATTTCATAGAGAAACATAAGACAAAGTTTACAAACACAGAGCAAATCCCATACCAAATCCATCTCAATAATCATCACCAGGAAGACTTACCCAAGTATTCCTTCCAATCATAAGTAAGTCTTTCCTGGAGAGAGGTCAGCTAAATAATAACTTCTTTATCACAATATATGCAATGAATATAAATAAATGAATGACTAACCCTATGTGTTATATGAATGTCTGTTTACACTGACGTGCAAGTGTCAATTTTCACAGATATTCACAGCTAAACAGTTACCCTCTTACACATATTTTTTGAGGTGATTCTATGAGATTCACTTAGAAAGGCTAAAAATCAAAATGTACCCATGCAAGGTTTAGATTACTTTGGGAATGGTGGAACCTGACCATATAGTTTAGGATGTCATCTAGGATATAAAAATATCCGAGTTTCACTTTTAGGCTCTTTTCATCAAATCCTGGGCACTATAAGATTACCCATTCATTTGTCCACACCAAATATACTTCCCATGAAAGAGCTATGCTCTAGACTCTGTGTCCTTTTAAACTTTGATTAGAACAACTCACAATATGGATGGGACCCTGCTTCTCAGTTGAAATTACAAAACAAGAGAGAAAAGTTTGGGGATATCTAATTTTTAAAACACTCATACATTTCCATTTTTAAAATGTTTTCTCAATTGTTAGTATACTTTTCTCAAACTGAAACTAAATTAAGGTTATACTGTTTAAAAATAAAGATAAAATGACTAATATACATGATTGTTTCATGTCCTTTTCCAGATATAACAAAGAAAAACTCCAAACAAAAGGACAAGTTCTTATTCAAAATTTGAATGCATTTGGTATGTACAAGTGCATTGGGCTGGAAAATCATTCTTCTAATCTGAAGTAAATTGTTTCCTATTTGCTGTTAACACATGTCATTTAAGCTTTATGTGGTGAATTTTAAAAATTGGACAAAAGGGATAGAAAAAAATATGTCAAAATTTATCTCTAATTTTTAATAGAAGCAAAATAAAAATTAAGTGCCTTTGAATATACAAATACAGTCTCCGCATATTTTTATCATGTTCTTAGGATTCAAAAGACAATAAAATATGTTAAACCATATCACTGCGTGTTTCTGAAAGAATTCATTAAAGGGAATTTTAGCTAATTAAGATATTATAATAATGCTAGAAGTTTCTTCAGGTGAAAATTTTTATAACAGCTGTTTAAGAGGATTACTGCTGTCAAAAGCAGTCATTTGGATAATGATATTTTGTAATTTGATTTCATCTTTTATTTTGATATTTTTATCTCTGATAGATAATAGTTATTCCATGTGCAATATGTATTGGAAATGTAGCTTATTTGGCCAAACCGAACTCTTCAGTTCAGTAGTTCTGATGTCAGAATCTGCTTTTTATTTATCCAAGTTATTCATTCAATTATTTATTGACAATATCCACACAAGCATTAACTTAGCAAATTGGTATTGTTAATCTCAGTCACTGGGGGGAAAACAATATCATTACTGTCAAATTACTGACAGCATGGTGTCTGGTCAAATTAAGTAAGTTTGCTGTTCCATAATAAATCAAGTTAATGGTTGCCTTGCAAATGTGTTAAAATTAATCTTTTCAATGGTAAAAAAAACCATCACTTGAAATGACATAGTTTAATGACCAAAAAAGTATTCATTGTTTTTACCAAAAACCTTGATATGGGCAAGTCAAAACAGATTGTGAATCATGTTACCTACATTTAAAAATAATACATCTAGCTTTTTTAAAGTTAATATATTTTTCAGAATATGTCAATAATTTGTGTGTGTGTATGAGAGAGAGAGAGAGAGAGAGAGAGAGAGAGAGAGAGAGAGAGAGAGATTATTAAGGCAAGGAGAAGAAAAAAAGACCTTAAAAGCATATTCACATCTTGGTGGGTATCAATTAACTTATTGTGCGTCCACCATATCTTAAACACTGAAAAATGTTGGGAATTTTTAAAAAATGAGCGTGACATCCTTTTGGAGAGTAAAGTATTTGGGGAAAATGGTTAGAAATAGGAAATTGGTAACGCAGGTTGATAAGGGTGGTGAGTGACAGAGTATAGGAGCACATGAGAGGAAGGTGATGAGGAAATCTTCTTAAAAAAAATGATAACGAAGCCTGAGCCCTTAGGATGAATCAGTGTCTGCCAGAAGAGTGAGTTTCTGAGTAGGGCTGGGTAAGTGATGGGGCTGGGGTGAGCTTGGTCCAGGCAGAATGAAGAGGTTTTATAAAAAAAAAAAAAGCTCAGTGGTAATTTAAGAATCAATTTCAAGAATTTAAGTATGCAAAAAGCTTTGAGTGTTATGAGGAAGAGGAAGGAAAGGGAGCTAATCTGGCCTCAGGTTTGTGACATTTACAATTCTTTCCTCCTACTGTGATTCCCAAATTGATACTAATCTTCAACCTACAGTTAAATGGATTTAGTGCCCATGATAAGTCCTTTAGCCAAAATTTCTTCATTCATCTTTTGGTTGGGTGAAGTTTATCATCTGGTAGTTTCTTTGGGAATATTTTGTATAACCAAAACTGTTTGTTGCCTTTACACTTGAATGTCTATTTGGTTAATTACAAACTCTAGGGCATGTTTCATTTCCCTAAAGATTTTGGAGGCATCTTACCACAGTGCTCTTGCGTGGGGAAGCTAAAGGCCAGACAAATTTGCATTGCCTAATATAGTTTTCTTTACGAAATTTTGTACCAAATGTTAGGGGGAACTCTTGTCATGCTATCAGGCTCCAATGTTATAAATTATATTTTTAATAAGACAGTGAGTAACAGGTTAACATATCCAAGAAACAATCATTGGTCTGAAGAAACTTTTAGCTAAGTTCCACCTCCTGGAAAATACCAGGACCCTAATAATTCCAGGAGACACCTCTCTGTGCCTATATTTCAGGGTTGCAAATTTACACACATTGTATTCAGAGTGAAGATAAAATGTATGTCTTTACATTTTCTTAACTCATTTTATTTTCTTCTCAACCCTTTATCAAGTAGTGAAGAAAGATAAGCTTGCCTATTAGTGATATTTGTATCTTATTCCAATTAAATAGTTTCCTTTTAGCTGAAAGATTTCTTTAGTTTTCTGTCAGTTTTTTTGATTCAAAGTTTTTCCCACTCCATTTTCCTCTCCTTAATGGTACCTGTAAGTACAGAAGTGGGGTTGGGATGGGAAGGGCTTATTACACATTTCTGGAGCAGGGGTAGGATCTTAGAGCTGCAACATTCTCCTCTATGTCCTCTGTGACGTCTCTTGTCCCCTTCATAGGTGAATTCTGCCTTTCTCTCTTGGCCTCTCTTGACCTCTGTTTCCCTTTCCTGACTCCAACCACCTCTAGTGTAGAGGACTGTATATTGACAGGCAAAGAATATATCTAGGCAAAGAAACTACTCAGAAGTCTGTTGTAATAGCCCAGAAAGAAATGAAGATATTCTGCACTAAGAAAGTAGTAGTAAAAATCCAGACACAAAATGTACAAATATTGTTTTACCTAATTTTCTCTATAACATACACAACCTCTAGTACCTAGTGGTATATACTATCATACCTATAGATTAAGTAATAGGTTCAGAGAAACTTAACACATTGTATGAAAACTTACAGTTTGATAATTCTATCCATCTGACCCATTAATGGATGGGTTCATGAATGAGTTTATCGATTGGTCAATCAATGGATGGATGAATGAATGAAGGACATATGTATCTGGAGGTGAGTAGAGAGGACCATCACCATATATGTGGAGCCTGACTCTTGAAGCCCTAGAGGATGAAATGTTGCCTGGAAGGTGTTTGTTGAGAAAGCTAAGAAGTGAAATTTTTAAAAGGTGAATATGAAAGGACTTATAAATATCATTAGGAGGGTCATATTCAAGCTATTGATATTATTATTTCTAAACTCTTACTCTGAAGAAATTCTGCTGGTAGAGCTTTGCTTCAAATTTTTACCCATAGCTGATCCACATGTCAAGAGAAGCCTAAATTTCCATCCCTCCCTGAGAGAAGCCAGTTAGATCACACCAGCTTTTTAACTCACAGTTGGGATGCCTTGTTTAACTCTGGATCCACGCAATTCTCATTTGGAGGCAGGGTCCACATTTTCCTGCCACTCAGTATTCTATTTGCTGAGTATTAAAATTCTAAATAGTTTTATTGGATGCTTCAGTTTTCTATCCACTGAATTTAATGATTTGACTATTTTCTCCTACTTGTCATTTCAAATCTAATCTAAATTCTAGTTACACACTCCAACTAAAAGTTAATGACATTAGGACTATGAGAAATTTTAAAATGAACCAGATGTTAACATCACATGAGCTATATTTCAACTTTGATACTAAATGTGAATGACTCTCAAAAACACAATTTTAAAAAATCCTTCTCTTCTCAGTTTGAACCTCTTTGAAGTGAAATTATCTCCTTTCCTTGATTTTTATGCCTATTAAATCTAACCTTGAGAGAGTATTTGTTTTTATAATTTTCCTCCACTAGCATTGCCCTAAAAGTAATATCTGTATGTGTAGTTGGTACAAGTCCATGCATGGCTTTTATATGAATCCCTTTCATCAATATCTGAATGAAACCACTGCCTTTCATAAAAACAATCTGAAGCAAAATAAAAATACAAGGGGGAATTAACACAATAATGAAATAACTACTACAAATCTATTAGAAGGGCTAATGACCAACACACTGATAACATCAAATGCAGGCAAGAATGTGGAACAACAGGAATTCTTATTCATTGCTGATAGGGATACAAAATTGTACAGTCACTTTGGAAGACACTTTGGCAGTTTCTTAAAAAACTAAACGATCTCTTACCATATAACCCAATTTCACTCCTTAATATTTACCCACATTATTTGAAAACATACGTCCACACAAAAGCCTGCACATTAATGTTTATAGCAGCTTTGTTCATAATTGTCAAAACTTAGGAAGCAACCAAGACTTCCTTCAACAGGTGAATGGATAAATTGTGCCTTATTCATACAATAAAATATTATTCAGCGATAAAAAGAAATTAATATCAAGCCACACAAAGACATAGAGGAAACTTAAATGTATATCGCTAAGTAAAAGAAGACAACCTGAAAAGGCTACATACTGTATGATTCCAACTATGTGACACTCTTAAAAATGCAAAATTATAGGGATAGTAAGACCGTGGTTATCAGGAACTCTGGGGAGAGATGGAGAGATGGATAAATAGGTGGAACACAGAGGATTTTTAGGGCAGTGAAAACACTCTATATGATGTCATATGGTGGCTACCTGCCATTATACATTTGTTAAAACCCATAGAATGAACAACACAAAGAGTGAACCCAAATTTAAATTATGAACATTAGTTAACAATAATGTATCAATATTGGCTCATCAATTCTAACAAATGCACTACACTAATACAAAATGTTAATAGGGGAAAATGTGAAGGGCATACTGGGGTATATGGAGACTCTGTACTTTCCACTTGTTTTTCTGCAAACTTAAAACTACTCTAAAAAATAGAGTCTGTTAAGAAAAACCATACTTCCTATATAATTCCATCCACTAAATCTATCAGTGCATTGTGTTCTTTTCAGAAAGTTTAAAATTATGATTTCCATTTTGCTCATTTCTTATAAACTACCATAGGCAGTTTACATTTGATACAAATATTATTTAAATAATCACTTGCTAGAGAATTGTGTAACTTCTGTCAGTTCCAGGCACTGGGACAAACCCATTCTATAGGACATAGAACAAAGACTGAGTGATCCATGCATATTCTTTGGCATTTATTCACATGCTAAGAAATCGAGGTAGAAGATCATGGAAGAGTATCATAATGGAAGATAATAATCTGTCTGACACCATAAGAGCATTTGTGATCTGATTCTAATCTCAGGTAAATAGTGCTATTCTCAAAAAATCAACTATGGTACTCTAATGCAGTGGTCCCCAACCTTTTTGATATCAGGGACTGATTTCATGGGAGAAAATTTTTCCACGAATCAGGGGAGAGGAGGCATGGCAGAGCCCTGTGGCCCGGGGGTTGGGGATTGCAGCTCTAATGAATTCTTCTGAGACACAAAAATGCACACCCTGAATATAAGATAAATGCCAGAGACTTTTGTTTGAACTGAGAAAGAGAAAACAAACAACAAAAAAATCTGTTTTCTTTCTTTTGTGTTATGTAAACAACTTTTATATAACATTGATGATAATAAACACTAATTCAGTCACAGTTTGGTGCCTCATCTGACATTAAGTCCAATAATATTTGCTATGTTTAGCAATAATATGAGATGTCTGTCACATTTAGGGTGTTTATCCAGTACTTGCTGATGTTTACAGACATTTTACACGAGAGGCTTTCATTCACCGATCAAATGATTATTGAATCATGGAGCAGAGGAATGTTATCGCTGGCATACTTAAAAGCATTTTAGTCGAAGACATCACACAAGTTTTTCTCAGATGTTCCTCCTCCAAAGAGATCTAAGCAATCCCAGAATTGGTTCAATGTCTGCTCAAAAATATATGTGAAAGCCTTTCCTCTCAGATCTGGAACAAGAAAAGGACATCTACTTTCAATACTGTTATTCAGCATAGTACTGGGAGTTCTAGCTAAAGCAATCAGACAAGAGAAAGAAATAAAGGACATCTAAACTGGAAAGCAAGAAATCAAATTATCCTGTTTGCAGATGATGTGATCTTACATATATGGAACCCTAAAGACACCACACAAAACTATTAAAACTGATAAATTCAGTAAAATTGCAGGATATAAAATCAACAAACAAAAATCAGTAGCATTTCTACATGCCAACAGTAAACAATCTGAAAAAGAAACCAAAATGTAATCTCTTTTACAATAGCTAAAAACAAAATAAAATAAAAATACCTAGGAATAAACTTAACCAAAGAAGTGAAAGCTCTATAATAAAACTATAAAACATTGACAAAAGAAGGTGAAGAAGACACAAAAAATGGAAATACATTCCATGATCATGGATAGGAAGTATCAATATTCTTAAAATGTCCATAATACTCAAAGCAATCTACAGGATTCAATGCCATTCCCATCAAAATATCAATGACATTCTTCACAGAAATAGAAAAAATAATCCTAAAATTTATATGGAATCACAAAAGACCCAGAATAGCCAAAGTCAGCCTGAGCCAAAAGAACAAAACTGGAGGGATCACATTACCTGACTTCAAACTATATACTACAGAGCTGTAGTAACCAAAACAGCATATACTGGCATAAAAACAGACACAGACTAATGGAACAGAATAGAGAACCCAGAAATAAATCCACACATCCACAGTGAACTTATCTTTGACAAAGGTGCAAAGAACATACAGTGGAGAAAGGACAGTCTCTTCAATAAATGGTTCTGGGAAAACTGGATATTCCCATACAGAAGAATGAAGCCAGACCATTATCGCTCACTATATACACAAATAAAAGCAAAATGAATTAAAGAATTAAATCTAAGACATGACTTCATGAAACTACTAAGAGAAAACGTTAGGGAAATGCTTCAGGACGTTGGTCTTGGCAAAGTCTTCTTGAATGATATACTCAAAGCACAAGCAACCAAAGCAAAATTGGACAAATGGGATCATGTCAAGCTAAAAAGCTTATACACAGCAAAAGAAACTATCAACAAAGGTAAGAGACAACCCACAGAATGGGAGAAAATATTTGCAAACTACCCATCTGACAATGGATTAATAACTAGAATATATAAGGAGCTCTAACAACTTGATAAGAAAAAAATTATGCAATTAAAAAATGGGCAAAAGATCTGAATAGACATTTCTGAAAAGAAGACATACAATGGCCAACAGATAAATAAAAAATGCTCAACATCATTAGTCATCATAAAAATGCAAATCAAAACTACAATGAGATGTCATCTCACCGCAGTTAAAATGGCTTTTATCAAAGAGATGGGTAGTAACAAATGCTGGAGAGGATGTGGAGAAAGGGGAACCCTCATACACTGTTGGTGGGAATGTATTAATAAATAAGTGCAACCACTGCAGAAAATTGTATGGAGGTTCCTCAAAAAACTGAAAATAGAACTGCCTTATGAGCCAGCAATCCCACTGCTAGGTACATATCCAAAGGATGGGAATTCAGTATATCAAAAAGATATCTGCACTGCCATGTCTAATGCAGCACTATTAATGATATGTAAGCTATGGAATCAATGTAAGTGTCTATCAACAGATGACTGGATAAAGAAATAGTGGTAGATATACACAATGGAATATTACATAGCCACAAAAACATACGAAATCCTGCCATTTGAAACAACATGAATGGGACCAGAGAACATTATATTAAGGGAAATAAACCAAGCACAGGAAGACAAATCTCACATGTTCTCACTTGTATGTGAGGTAAATATTAAAAACAATTGATCTCATGAAGACAGATAGTAGAATGATGGCCACCAAAGACTGGGAAGGATAGGAGGGAGGGGGGAATAAAGTGAGGATGCTTAATGGGTATAAAAATATAGTAAGTTAGATAGCATGAATAATATTTAATAGCATAAAATAATGACTGTAATCAACAATAAGTTAGGATATACTTTGAAATAACTTAAAGAGTGAAATTGGAATGTACCTAACACAAATGTTAAATGCCTGAGGTGATGGATACCCCAATTATCTTGATTTGATTTATTCACATTGTATGCCTGTGTCAAAACATCATATGTACACTATAAAGATATATACCTATTATAAACCTATAATAACTGAAAATGAAAACTGTAAAAAATACATGTGAGGAATAAATTTTTCTTTCTTATTCAAAGTGTTCCTATATCCAACCCAGAAAAGTGGGGAAATTGCCAATTTGATTTGAATTGATATAAATTATCTATAACAAATAAATATATTAAAAATATATACACAGTACATGTACTGTATGCATACACTAAAATTTGATTTCTCTTTGTCACAGTAAAAATTCTCTAAGAAAATAAAATTAATAGTAAATATAATTAATGAGTATTTTCTATTTGTTAAGGACTTTATTGTTTAATACTCACAAAATTTTATGAGCTAGATATGATTATTTATTTTACAGATAAGGAAACTGATTAATGGGGGATTAAATGAAATCCTCAATGTCTTGTTAAACCAAGATTTAAACTCAGGCAAGTGGACTACTGAATGGAAGTCATAACCCATGTATTATACATAAGTAATACATAGAACAAACAGCTTACAGGCATTCAGAGAACTCATCACCGAAAGAGGACTCCAAAGAGATTCAAACAGAACTTTTCATAGCACTAGAAGAAATTCTATAACCCCTCCAAGTGAAACATGATTTTATATCTACCCAATTTTAAGTTCAGAAGTTTCTAGAATCACAAATTCAAGCGCTTTTGATAGAATGGAAGATATGTTTTTAACCTCCAACTGTTAGCATTTCTATTTATGATGCACTTCTATTAATATAATAGAAAAACACCCAATACCTCCAGAAATCTCAAAGAGAATATCTCTAAGGGCTCTCTAAATAAAGTTCAGATTTCTATTTTTTTATTTTTTTTACCATGTTGTATAAAAACAGATCTCTTGAACTTACTCCTCCTGTTAATACAAATTTTATATTCTTTGACCAACATATATATCTCCAATCCCTCTAACACCCATCACTGGCAAGTATGATTCCACTTTTAGCTTCTGTGAGTTCAACTTTCTTAGATTTCACATAGCAGTGAGAAAATGTGATATTTTTCTTTTTATACCTGGCCTATTTCACTTAACATAATGAATGCCAGGTTCATCCATATTGTCAAAAATCACAAGATTCCCTTCTCTTTAAAGGCTAAATAGTATTCCACTGTGTATATATATATTTTTTTTTAAAAATTCATTCATCCATTCATGGACAGTTGACTCCATTTCTTTGCTACTGTAAGTAATGCTGCAATGCACATGCAAGTGTAAATATGTCTTGGACACTCTGATTTCATTTCCTTTGGATATGAACCCAGCAGTGAGATTGCTGGAGTATATGATACTTTTATTTTAGTTTCTTGAGGAACCTCCCTACTGGTTTCCATAATAGCTGTGCTATTTACATTCCCACCAACAGTGTACAAGGGTTTTTTCCCCTTCATATCCTTGCCAATACTCATTATATTTCATCTTTTTGATAATGGCCATTCTACCAGGTGTGAGGTAATATCTGATTATGGTTTTAATTTATATTTTTTCTGAACTCATGATGTTGAGCATTTTTCATATAACTGTTGGCCATTTGTATACCTTCTTTTGAGAAATGTCTATTTAGGTCCTTTGTCCATTTTATAATCAGGTTGTGTTCTTGATAATGAGTTGTTTGAGTTCCTTATATACTCTGGATATCAACTCTTTCTCATATGTCTGGTTTGCAAATATTTTCTTCCATTTTGTAGGTTTTCTATTTTTTAAAAAAGTCGACTTAATGAAGTTTTATGAAAAGAAGAGCATGAGAAAAAGAATATTGCTTATATAGTTATATCAAATGCTGGTTTTCCTCTATTATTATTGTTATTTTAAATGTCATTAATTAAACATTTATCATGTAGAGAGATATAGAAATAAGAATATAAATATAGAAAAAGAGCAATAGATACATAATTGTAGTTACAGGTAGGTGTAGCTATATGAGATAGATACATACATGATTAATAGATGATAGCTTTAATAAACAGCTGGTTGCTCACCACAGCCCTGTGAAGCAGGGTTTATTATCTCTACTTTACAGATAAGGAAGCACGGAAAAGGGAAGTAACTCGTTCAAGGTTACATAGCCAGTAATTATTTTCAGTATTCCTACCCAGGGCTACAAAAAAACCACTTGCTTTCTATGTTAACCTCCTCTGAGATTTTTTATTTCTAGCAAAGAAAGAAAAAAGAAGAACAGGTGAAAAGTGAAAGACTTAGCCCTTTGCCTCTCTCTTCCTATCGGGGAGGTGCTATAGAGAACAATAAAAGTGCATGCGAGTGATCATAGATGCTAATGTGAATCATCAAGTGAACACTGAGGTATAACCACTGAGAAAATGAGTGAGGTGAGAGGAAGGTTGGGATTTATCTACGAGTGAGATGAAGCTGAGACAAGTCAGCTAGCACTGGGGTGGGATTTGGGGAACAGAGGGTCGGAAAAGAAATAGCAGGTACCAGGACTTTCCTTCTTTCCTTTTTCTTTTGTTTGACACTTTGAATGGACTCTGAAATAGGACAGAAATAGAGAGGTTGAGAAGTTAGCTTCAGCATCTGAAATGATTAAAAGAAAGGAAGAAGAGAACTGATGGCCAAAAAGGAAAGTAGGACTAAAAGGGGCTGACTTCTTTGGCCACCCAATGGGAGAAGCAAGTGCCTGTCTATGGCATGAGTGGCCCAGGATTCATGAGCATCTCTTTGCAAACCAATAGACAGGGTGAAGTGTGGCTCTAAGGCATTGCCTCTTAGCTGGAATGATTTTGTCCCCCATCCCCAAGGGACACTTGATAATATCTAGAGATATTTCTGGTTGTCAAAATTAGGGAGTGGTGCTATTTGGGAGTAGTGAGCAGAGGACAGAGAGGCTGCTCAATATTCTACAATGCACAAGACAGCCCTTCAAAACAAAAAATTATGCAGCCCCAAATGTCAATGGTGTCACTGTTGAGAAACCTTGTGTTGGGGAATCTGTTATTTGTTTCTGTGTTTGTATAGACACAGGACCCTCAGAGGGAAGTTGGGAACAGATGGAAGGAATAAAATGGTGTCTGTTCTCTCCTCAGTCTCTTGGATAAGTTTCCAGTTCCTGTGGAGAAAGGATTTAGGACTAGAAGCTGCAAGAGCTGTTTTTAGGCGAAGCGTTATGAGCCTGTGAGCAATGACTCTGCTGCTTGGAATTCAGGAAACAAAGCACAACCAAAGATGGGGGAAATGGCTCTGGTTCTAGCACTTTAAGGATATCTTTGGTCAAAGCATTGGCACTTTAATCATGGTAATCATCAGCATATAGTTCTCTCAAATAAATATGTGAAGAGAGCACAACTTCTAGAGGTAACTGGGGCAGAAGAGAAATAAAAGGTGTGAGAGGGCAACATGCAGTGACTATCACTGGTGGATGTGTGTATGAACATGTGATTTTAGCCCCAATCCTCCACTTCCATGACTTCTGGGTATACTTCAGGGTGGGGATTTTGGTGACTGGCTGTAGGACTTGGTAAGTAGACAGGAACAAAAGCAGGAAATTGGAGGTTTCAAAGTTTTTGTGGCCACATTATAGGTATGTGCTAGTGAAGCCTTGGAAAGCATTTGCGTTACACAAGACATAAAAAACAGGACATTTATATCTTGGGAAGTTCCCGTGTAAGACTTCCTTCAAATATCAAGACTGATTCAAGACCTCTCTACTCAACCTCCCATAATCTTACTTTCTTTCATTATCAGGCCACTGTGAACAGCTACTTGTACCTGTATCATCCACCTTTATCAAGAGACCTTTATAAAATGTGTTAGCTCTAGTGCCCAAACCTTGGTTTCAAATATCATTCTCTACCAAAGGGATCCACAGAGCAATGCCTGGTTTCAGGTACAAAGCAGGAAAAGTAGAAGATGGTCCTTAAACACGTTATTTGCCAGAGATTAAGAAAGGGCTGAAAGAATGGGGGGCATATCAGAAAGACCCAGGAGCCAGCTTGAAGGAGCATCTGCTGACCAAATGTGGAAAAATTTGAGAATTAAATAAGTAATGGCGGTAAAGGAATATAGCCCATTAAATAAAATAATAATCTAGGCATCCATGTGGATGTAAATAAATAAAGAAGAAAATGCCCTTTCGCAGGGTTAGAATGTCAAATAAGTGTAAAAGAAAAAATGCAACTAGAAAATAATATCATTTTGCAAACACCATGGTAAAAATTTATTCAGCTAAGAATTATCAATGAATTTCTACACTTGTAGGTAAAATCATGAAAAAAGATGATATTTACATAGTCTCAATTTATGTCCCCAAATTTGTTGTTAATTACAAATGGAAATAATAACTTTACAGTAGAGAAAACTGACAGATACCATCTTAACTAAATGATCAAAATTAACACCCCACCCCCATCTTTACCCTCTTCCCAGTAATGAGAAAACTTAATATTTATATGTTCCACGACAAAAATCACAGATAAGGACATACCCTCAATTCTGTGATATTTCTACTAAAAATGCATAAGTTGAATGGAATCATGGGAAAACAGCATACAAAGCCAGATATAAGGACCTTCTACAAAATAACTGGCCTGTTTCTGTTCTTCAAAAATATCTAGGTCATGAGAGATAAAAATTGAAAAGGGAAAGTTATCCCAGATTATAAGAAACACAATTACTGTGTGATCTTGGACGACTACATGCATCAGATTTTTTTCTATAAAGGGCATTACTGGTACCAGTCAGCAAAATCTGAATAAAGTCTATAGACTAGAAAACTAAATTATACCAATATTAACTTCCTGATTTTAATAATTATACCAGGATATCTAAAAGAATGTCCTTATTTTTTAGGAAATATGTACTGTTTGAGTATATAGGGGAAAGAAGCAGCAAGCCTCCAAGTTATTCTCAAATAGTTTAAAAAAAATTTGTATATATAACATAGAGTAAGAATGATTAAATATGTTAAAATATCAACAATTGGAAAATCTGGGTTAAGGGAAATGGAAATTCTTTGAATTATTCTTGAAACCTATCTGTAAATTCAAAATTATTTCAAAATATAAATTACCAAAATAAACAAACAAAAAATTTTAATTAAAAGACTCTAATAAGAGATTCTCAGAGACTCAGAAACTCACTGCTGATTGAAGGTTCCACATTTGTAGGGAAAACAGTGTGTTTTTCATCTCATGACTGATTCTAGAAACACCTAAGTGTATTTGCAAGGCTGTTCCGGAATGGCAGTATGCACAATAGTATAATGCCTGAACACATGACCTTCAGTATCAGGAAATAATGATACTGGAAAAAATGATTAGATTTAAAAATGATTAGATTTTCTCTCTGGGCCTTGCTTTCTCCACCTTACAATGGGGATAAGCAGCAGTACTGACCTCTTAATGTTACTGAGGGAATAAAGTGAGGCCAAGAAAATAAAGTGCCTGGCACGTAAGTATTGACTGTAATTTGTTATCCCAAATATCTCCTCAATGTATTCCTTAACGTCCAAAGAGTATAAACAATTTAGAGAGAGAAAAACAATGCTTTTTAAAAGAAAGAAAAGTGAAAACAATGTTTTTCCCAAGAAGAAGAAATAATTAACTTACTTTTTAAGAACACATTAGGGTAACCAGTTTTACTGTAGGGCACAGCTGAGCATGCTTTAGTGCACAGCTCCAGGATGAGACACGTGAGTGTCTAGAGTTCAGCTGTGTGCCAAGTCTCCAGAAGCAGCCTTAGCTTAGCTGACACTGTTATTTCTGAAAGGCCATATATAGACTGCTAAAGAAATGATCCAATAATAATAGCAATAATATTATTTCCCATTTATTGGGCACATTATAGCGGGCCAGGTGCTTTGCTTATCTCGCATGGATTAGCTTATGGGCCCATAAAAACTCTTTGAGGCCAGTATTATTATCCTGTTGTGCAGTTGGCATAGGTGAGTTTTGAATCCTGGCAGGAAGGTTTCATAATCTTTGCTCTTAACCTCTGTGCTCTGCTGCCACTTTGACCATGTTCCCACTGAATAATCAGAGCAGAATCATGGAAATCCCGGGTGGGCAGGGGAGTGATACTTGGATATTTAACTTGGTGGCTTCAAAAAAGTCAGCCAGGAAACAGCAGGACTCCAACTTCTGTGGTAGAGTTAGAGGAAAAGGAATCTAGCCCCTGAATAAGATGTATGCCAAGGTAAACTTACAGTAATAATAAATTTAGAATCTAGGTCTAGAGAGCATGGTATACATAGCAAATCACCAAGAAAGGACTCAAATAAAGGACACAAGGCAGAATTTCAGTTTCGAGGGCAACAGTAGACCATCTATACATTTGAATTTACCATCAAGTTCCAGAACATTAAGCCAGGCTATGAGCTCTGAAGTGAGTCCGATTTTGGTTGGAATTTAAGCACTAACACTAAAAGATTGTGAAATTATATGCAAGTTAATATACATAAGTTTCTCAGTTTTAGCTTCCTCACCCACAAATAGCATGTAATAATACCTATTTTACAGTATTATTGTGAGGATTAGAGATAATTTATGTTTAAAGACTAATTTCCTATCTGGCTTGAGCAGATAATAAATGGCACTCAGTAGTAGAAATAATGGGAGAAGTGATGAGAGTCCTCTTAGGACTGCTCTTGGCATGAAACTGAATTTTCAAACAAGGCCAAGTTGGCCTGGCCATACAGTACAGGGTAAGGGGAGTGATGTAAGGGTTTTGATCAAGCAGAGAGGGAAAAACTGAATTGCAAAGAAATTTTGCTTCCAAAATTCACTGTTTCTTGTTGCCACTCATTATCCATTTATTCTTCTCCTAAGTACTAAACCCTAATTAATTCTGGAAACCAACCTTCCTTTAGCCTTAATCCATGTGGTTGTGAGTGAAACGTACCATTCTTTCTTCTTGGGCAGCAAACCTGAGATGTAGACCTCATTCAATTAAAACTTTACTCACCCCTGGCTGCAATGAGTGACTTGGTTACAGGCTTGTGACTACCTGCCAGAAGGTAGTTCACCTTCCTTTCTCACTGAACAATGAACCTGAGAGGATATGTGATCTGGAGTTGCTACTACAGAGGGGAGAACTTATCGTAGAAGAGAGGCAACTCAACAGAAATGGAGTCCAGAGATAAAGACAAGACATCAAGGTCCTGGTGGCATTATTTGGACTCTAGCATTAATCTGTGTCTGAAGCCTACACTACTCTTTGATTTTCTACTTATGTGTACATCCATAAATTTCCTTTTTTTGTCAAAGCAATTTGGGTCATATTTTCTATGACTTAACCACTTAACAATTCTAAACTAATACTTTCCTCACACCATAGGAAAAGAAAGCAAGAAATGCAAGCTTCTTTCATTTACTAGCTCTTTTCTTTCCTCTACAAAATTTTAATTAGGAGATTCAGAACTTTGGGTATGTTTTCAGCGTGACAAATATGGGGATAAGGAATAACATATTCTCCTACTAAGAATACCATTAGGTATATCCTGTGATGTTTTATAGAGGGAGAATTATTAATTATTCTATCTCATATACATTATGTTCATGTACATGATGAAGTGGAGGAATCTATGGAAATAATATTTATAATTATTGGGTAATAAATTATTGAAATCTCATCTTTTGAGAATGACATTGGTTTTGACAGGTTCTAGATGATATCTATGACATCTGCAATACTAATGAAAAAATAAATATCTATTAGATGTATACTCAAAATTAGTCTATAATAAATGTGCCACAGTATATTTCTGAAAGAAGCTTATTTGAATAAGGATGGAAGGAAAGAAGGAAGAAAGGAAGGAGAGAGGGATGAAGGGAAGGAGAGAAGGAGGGATGAAGGGAGTGAAGGGGGAAAGGAAGGAGAAAGGACAAAAGTGAAACAAAACCAAAGACTAACACCAAGTCAAGAAGAAATATCAGCAGGAAAATTTGTTTATTTTCACCCCAATGTAGTAATGCAGAGAGAAACTAAGGGTTAACCCAAGAAGACTGTATGGGCCTCCCCAAAATGCCAAATTTAGAATCAAATAGTGATTCAATAAAATGAAGGAAAATAGAGTACATTGCTCAGATTCAAAATTATTCTTTTATGTTTAAAGCCTTCGTTTTGTAGTGTAACTGGCTCCATAAGCAAAATGCTTTTATAGTTTTCTTATGTTTCAAGTTCCCAGGCCAGTAAGATTTGCTGACCAAAACTTTGTAACTTTCTGTTGCATTGATGTATTCACTTTCAAGGTTTTTTTCTCCCAGAAATTCCAGAATGGTAATCTCTTTGCAGCCACGAGGTAACTACAAAGCCTTACAACACCTGTTTATCCAGAAAAAACAAGGTAAGTGACACCTCACCACAGATCATGCCCAAGGGCCCCTGAGCAACCTACTCTCCACATCCTACTTGTGTACATTTGATAGAGGATTCCTAAGACAAAATCAACAGCATAAACATGATAAATGGAAACTGACAATTATCCTCAATATAAACTACCAATAGGGAATGGTGGAGTCTGTGAGTATGCAGTGATAGGAAAAGAAAAAGAAAATAGAAGAATATTACTCTACACTGTATTTGGAAGAGGTTTAACAGTTAAATCTCAATAAACAGAGAAAAGCAATTGTGTCCATACACACACACATTTTGCTAAGTGACTTCTAAACTTTTAGGCACCACAGCCTAGGAATTTAAACTCTGGCAATAGTGAACGAAATTGTACATATAAAATGATATGTTCTTTTGGTAGGCATAAAAATATAAGAATTTGAATATCAGTCAAGATTCTTGCTTACTAACAAACAAAAAAAACAAGCTCTGGTTGATTTAAGCAGGAAAGAATTTGACTAGTTGGGACTTGGTTGATTCAGAGAGTCAGAGGAGTGCCAATAATCAGGCTTAGAAAATAAACAAAGTCTTTCAGTTAAAGAACATAGATCGAACATCTCTACATGCATATTCATTTAACTATAATTCTACCTGTAACATTTCTAAACTAACAGGAAAGTCCTCACATAAAACCCCAAAAGGCCAAAGAAAGCGATAAGAAGAAATGGTAGCAACCACATCTGGGGAGCCGGAATGCAGATGGGTAAGTGGTAACAGATGTAGCAGGCTTGATAAAGCTGAATATTAAGCAAGGATAAGGGAAGCCAGGATGCAACACAGTTTACATACAGCATCTCCAAATGGTTGAGGAGTTGACAAAACCTCCAGAAGTGGGGTAAAGATGAAAGTAGAGTTACAACAGAGTTTGAGCCCGAGATCTCTCTCAGTCTACATAGCCGGGTGATTTCTCCCATAGCAGCAGAAGCCCAAAGGTTTATTTTCCATAAAGGATAACATATACTGTTTCTATAGTATGAAACATCAGATGCAGTTGAGGGTAAGAAACAAAAAGATTAACTAAAAATCTACAAGCTGAATGTTTATACCTCTATGGGGATCCAAGAATAATAGCAGCTAAACTTAGAACTTGTAGGTAGGAAAATGGAATGTGCATCTCTTGGGAATTTCACTGGCTTAAGAGAAAAGATCTAAAGTTCTGACATCCGCATGTCCCAATGAAACACCTGCCAGCCTGTGAAGCCCAGGGTTGATGAGCTCCATGCGCTCACAGAACTTCCAGTCAGCCTCCGTTAGCACTCTTAAATATGAACAGACAGGCGAGTCCACTGCACATTTGAGAAAATCTTTTTTATTTATTTCAAAGTATTATGAGGGCACAAATGTTTTTGGTTACAAGGATTGCTTTCGTAGTGCTTGAGTCAGGGTTATAAGTGTGCCCATCACCCAGATAGTGTTCATTGTACCTTTTAGGTAGGTTTTCCTCCATTCTCTCCTCCCCCCACCTCCGATTGATTTCCCTTCAGTTTTACTTCCCTCTAACCGTGGAACTAACCGTGTGCACATCGGTTAGTTCCATTTGAATAGTGAGCACAAGTGCTGTTCATTTTTCCATTCTTTAGATCCTTCACTTAGCATAATGGTCTCCAGTTCCATCCATATTGTTACAAAAGGCATTAAGTCATCTATTTTTGTGGCTTAGTAGTATTCCATAGTATATATATACACCAGATTTTGTTAATCCAATCATGATTTGATGGACATTTGGATTGGCAGACACAAAAACAAACAAAATTAGAAAACAAATGAGCAACTTGGGTAAAATAACATTTTTGAAGAGAGGAAAAAAACCTCAAAGAAAAATGTAAAAAGGGATCTTAGAAATTTAAAATTCAGCAGAAATTAAAAATTCAACTAAAGAGTTATAAGACATATTGGAAAAAAATCTCTTAGAACATAGGACAAAAAGTCGAGATGAAAATAATACAGAAAAAATAAAATTAGAGAAATATACCAGGAGATCCAATATTCCATTAGTAGTTCTGAGAGAGAAGAGAAAATATAAGATATGAAAAAAATCAAAGCAATACTTCAAGAAAACTTCCTGATTTGAAAGACATGGACACCTTCCTTATTAAAGGGGCCCATTTATTGCCCAGTAAAATAAGTAGAGAAGGAAAAAAATGGTCATATATGAAAAATGGGCATCAAAATTTTTTCAACAATAACACTAAAACCTGAAAAATAACCATTAATAACTTTAAAATTCTTCATGATAATTATATCCAATTGAACCAAACTGTCACAAATGTGCAGGTAGTCTAGAGGCATTTGCAGACAATCAAAAATTCTCAGGAAATTTCTATCCTTTCTTGGAAAATAATTGGAGTTGTTCCAAAAAAATAAAAAAATAATTTTTAAAAAAGAAAGACATACCTGGGAAACAAGAAGTCTAACACAAAAGAGAAATGAAGACAATGAAGGGAGACCCCAAGATGATATGTTTCAGTGTAGAAAGAAACCATTCCAGATTGGAGATGGCCTGAATATTCCAGGAAAAATGACTCTAAGAAAATTATATTATAAGAACATCTGAAGTACTTGAAAGTATTGAGATGAATTTTACACAAATGAGAGAGTCACTAAGCTAAGTAGAGATATCAGGCAATTATTACTCTTAATACAAGAAGGGAAATGTTAGGCAAAAAAGAAAAAGTAGTCATTATATACAACATGACTCCACTGAATAAGATTTACATAGTCATAAAATGTAAAAACTCATTATTGACCTAAGCAAAATTATTAAATACTATATTTGGAAGAGCAGCAAACGGGAAGTGTACCCATTTTTGGTACAGGGCAGGGAAGTGAAAGAGAGCTAAGTCTTCATCTCCCATAGTGGTAAGCCAATGTGGCTAAAACTATTAAACGAGGAATCAACTAAATAATTGTTTTATTGGAGAGATGTGGAGACAAATACCAAATAGAAAGATTAAAAGGCTTAGAGGGGTTGTCTCTGAAAAGTAGGAAATGTGCGGGGCGTGGGGGGAGAAGCAAGAGGCCACTGCTTTTTAAAAATTTTCATAGGCTCTGACTTTTTAAACCGTGTGTATGTGTAATTGCTGAGAATACAAAACTGCATTAAAAACAAAATGAGGCAGGGCATGGTGGCTCAAACCCATAATTTCAGCACTTTGGGAAGCCAAGGTGGAACGATCACTTGAGGCCAGGAGTTTGAGACCAGCCTGGACAATATAATGAGCTGGATAATCCTTGTTGCTGCAGTATTCAATCTGTTGACATGTCACGTCATATGGCTTCTAGAAACTTTATGTACACTTAAGGTAAAATGAGTGTGAAAGAGCCAAATAATGTGCTAGTGTTACAATGAAGTTAGTGTTGACATCCCAGGCCCCTAAATAAGGTTCCAGAGACCCACAGGAACCCACAGGAATGTTCTCAGACAACTGCTGTTCTAGACTACCCTACTTTTTACGTTACCCATTCTTGAATTAAATTCCAGGCAGGAGCACCTGTTTGAGGTTTCAATAAAAGATATCAGAAAGAGCAGGCAGCTGGTCTTTTTTTGTTTATGGTAGTGGAAGGCAGAGCTCTGCTTCCCACCAAAATTCACTTGATTACAGTTTCTCCAAGCATAGGAAGAAGTTTCAGATAGTGGTTAACAAAAAAAAAAAAAAATCATTATTTATGTTTAATTTTCACCAGAATTCATTCTGATAACCACCCCCATGTGGCATTGCAAGATTACAAACAAAAGAACAAGCACTTACCTAAAAGGAAACAAAAGGTAAAAAGGGAAGACAAATGAAGATGTGGCAGGTGAGCACTATTATAATGATTCCTCATGTGACACAGTGCTGGAGATATTCAAAACCAGCCCATTAAAAGTGGTGCAGGGAAGTGAAAGGGAGCTAAGTCTTCATCTCACATGGTGGTAAGCCCATGTGCCTAAAACTATTAAATGAAGAATTGGCTAAATCATTGTTTTATTAGAGATATGTGTTACTATTCTCAGAATAGCTGATGGACAAAGAAATGTGCCAAGACTCCTAATGCAAACGTAAGATATTAGACCCTTCATTAAGGAAGAAACGTTTTCCTACCAATACATGAAATTGTATTTTCAAATCAAGATAGGCAAATTCATTGATCAAAAGCTATCAACTTCATTGTCTTTTTACATAACTATACTTTCACTTTCTCTTTGAGAATTTTCCGAGAGTTATTTCACATGCATTTGTATCTTAGCCTACATTTTAAACTAGTTTACAGTCTTTTTTAAAAATGGTTCATTGAGTATTCTATACGAGCTACTTTGTTTCTCAAACAACTCTTTCTTTTCATGCTTAATACTGTTTATACACTTCACGGATACTTCTTTAGTTACAAGCTATCTTCAGTCACATTTGACAAAGTGAATACAATTTAATAGCATCTTAAATACTGGTGATGCTATTCTAATGGAGTTGTTATTATGCTGAGCATCAGGCAAGTAGGGAAGAAAGTTGTTCACACAGCCACAGGATTGAATGATTCTCCTTCAGGTGTGTGGAGGTCAGCCTCAAGAAGAATGCAAACTAGTAAAAAGCTTAACTTATGAGCTCTGTAAATACAAAGGTACAGAAATAATGGACTTAAAAATTAACTCCTTTAAATAGCAGTTTTATTAGCTGGCAACACTGGGCAAAAAAATAGAAAGAAAAAGAAAAGCCTGTCTTTGGAAGAAAATAATGTGCCATTTCACCAAGGTAAGAAGAGCTGATCATAATCATCCCATTTTACATCAAATGCAAAGGGGAGGGGAGAGAACTATGTGTTGAGTAGCATTTCTTTGTGCTTGCATAGACATCAAACAGTAAATAATGTCATCTTTAGATTAAAAACATAAGGTGTACTTAAAACAGTATCAGAAATTATAATATGCTATCATGTTATGATGCTATGATAATATGATGATAATATGCTATGATATTATTGAGATGGGTCATTGTTCTTCAATGAAAATGAAGTTTTCTCTCCTTCATTTCTCCAATCTCCTCACTTGAAATCACTAAAAGAGCTGAGGATTCAAGACTGTTCCCTGCAGCTGAACTTTGATTCAACGAGGCAGGTGCTCCCCAACTATTAATGGCACAAATATTCTAACACATGAATTTTTAATTATGCATTTCTTTTTTAAAATGGTATTCTACCAATTACTGTATTTTGAGGTATATTAAAATAGATATTGGGGGGGAAATGTAACTAATACTTGGGCATCTCTCAGAAGCAGACACAGAAGCCTGCTGTGCTTCTTCATTGTAACCCACCATAACACTGGCTTTGCCTGGCTTGAGTACCTGAACTTCTTCGTTTTGCCATTTGGGACTTAACTGTGGTTTCAAAGGGGACACTAGGAGTGGAAAACACTCCACCTCTCTTCTACTGCAGACTTCCAATTGCTCTAATCTTCTTTCCTACATTAGAGATCAGATTAGAAC
Source organism: Lepilemur ruficaudatus (assembly GCA_963574885.1). Lineage (NCBI taxonomy): Eukaryota > Metazoa > Chordata > Mammalia > Primates > Lepilemuridae > Lepilemur > Lepilemur ruficaudatus. Next base: position 26,295 of record CAUYRT010080080.1, on the reverse strand, counting down.
TTATTATGGGAAATGATCCATTTACCCATCTGAGTTTTATATTCTTCCTTCTCAGGAGCCTGAACAATAAATAAATACAAAATAAATAAAAGCAAACCTGCTGACCTATATAAATAAGTCTATGATAATCTTTTCCCAAGGAGGAGAAACTTAGAACTGTTTTACTGACACATTTCACTAGCACAGGTTTATTATTTGAACCAACCATACTACAAACTGAGTAATAACTCACTCTTCTGTATTTGCTATTTTCTAGAACTTAATTTTTAAACAACAGCTTAAAAGAACAAGATAAGGGTCTGGAGTGTTGTTTTTTTAAACATGGATGTAAAGCAGTTTCCCCAACAGAATTATGTATGTTTTCTGGAAATCAGAATACTACTTACTTCAATGTCAGCCTCACCCTCAGGTGCCTTTGGCTGTAATTGTCCTACTAGGCAAGTATCTTAGCGTCTTTGCCCCAAATCAGATACAAATCCTTATTATTCAGTCACTCTTGATGAATTCAATGCTATAAACAGCTCCTACCTACAGGTGAATTAGGAGTAGTGAATTAGTGTGTGAACTGCCTCCAGCAAGAAAAGAGTTTCCAACAGATGCATGTACCATGCTTGTTACAAAAAAGAAATTCAATTTAATGATAGGTCTTTTCACTGAGGGGAAAGAAAAATCTAAGTAGAACTCTAAAATATTCATAACTATTAAAATATGTTCTGTTACAATGAGAAAAGAATTATAGCCCAGACAGATCTAGTATGAAACTACTTTTAGAGGTTACGTCCTGTTTTGCCCTGATTATTGACATGTTTTTAAAGTAGAAAGACCATGTGATGGGACACATAATTAATAGACTAAACATGGTCATCATTTTGTGAGAACTAAATATTTTATAGCTTAACCCAGAAATCTTGAGCACACATTACTCGAAGCAATTATATTTTTGTCTAAGATAAAGTCTTATACGATAACCATAGACAGAAGAACATCTCAAACTTTTCCACTGCTGAATTATCAATTAGCTTGTGGGCAGATACTTACAAATAACTGAACAGCCTCTGTTTGATTGATCTCCAGCATACTAGCAAGCTGGTTGCAACAAACAGAGCTAAGAATTAACTTTCTAAGGGAAAGCAACAAAAATCCAGGAAAAAAACATCCATCAGGCCTATTAGAGATATTTTTTCCCTTTCTTTCTTACTTTCATTACCCCCCAACCCCCAAGTTTCAATAGGCCTTGGGTTTGTTAAGTTCGAAAAAAATGAACATGTCAGCTTTCATTGCAAATCACTGCCTGGCTAAAATGGAATTCTGAAAAGATGTGCCACCTGCTTCATTAATAATAACATCATTTTTTTTTCTTGGTTTGTTTTATAGACATATCCATCTCTGTTCCACAAACCATTTCTTATGTGACTGTGGATCTTAAAAAAAAAGTCAGGAAGACTGAAATTTTTTCTTCTGTCACTGTGAATTACACAAATATAAGATATATAGCAAAGTCTTTCTGCCTTAAATACCAAGAAATCTCTTCCAAAAAAATAAAAAAAGGAAGGAAAGAAGGGAAGAAGGGTGAAAGGAGGCAGGAAGAAGAGGAGAGAGGAAGGGAGGGAGGGAAGGCAGAATCCCAACCTGCAAAGGAAGCATTAGAAGCAACAATAGCAAATGACTGTCTTAATTCTCAAAAAAGGTAATAAGTTGTTAATTCAATCTGTTAGTTTATTTACAAACCACTTTTATTACTCATAATGCATGATTCAGAAGCCAGAATAATATTAAAGCACAATGATTTATGATTTTGCATAATCTGCTATCATGGAAAGTTGGTATACTGCAGTACTTACATGGTACAAAGGGGTTTTAGTATAACCCCAATAACAATTAGCTTATCTTATGATAGTGAGTTATCTATAGTAATTGCACATTACTCTTTTTGCCTGTCATCAGCTTTTGTCTGCTGTTTGCATGATCTGATTAATATATGGCATTTGCATTTCACAGATACAACCATCAGACTGTCACTTTTGCCTCTAGGTAGACATACACAGTTTGAAGCAATTGTTCTTTATAATTTCCATACTAACCTCTGATTGATGGAATGCCAAAGTTATAAAATGCTGTCAGTAAAACAAAAACTTGGTCCAGGTGTTTTGTGATTTTTATGATCTTGGCTTTCAAGGGCAAAGCAATACTTTTGCAGCCAGCCTTCACTACAGCTCAAGAAAAAAGTGGTGAAGTCTCTGTGGGAAGGTACCGGAACCTTTCTTCCCAATGCATGGGCCACAGAGCAGCAGCTTCACATCTGCTGCTAGAAATGCAGAATTTCAGGCCGTGCTCAGATCTGCTGCATCAAAATCTGCTTTGTAGCAATAACCAGGAACTCGTGATGTGCTTAATGTTTGAGAAGCTTGCTACAGAGGTTGCCTCCAACTGGGCAATACATGCAGCAGCTAAAAGCCCTTCAGGTGGACTGTGAGAACAGCCACTACCAACCTTCATCCTAGGTGGTTTTACTATGTTACTTGTATTGATCGATTAATCTCTCAGACATAATCCAATAGCAAAAATGACATTCATATGTTTGCAATTCTTAGGACTACTCTGCCAATTAATTCCTTCGCTCAATTTTATTTTGTCTTTCGGGTTTTTCTAAGGTCCCAAATCGGCTGATTTTTTTTTTCACTGTTAATGTATGATTCATTTAGTCATCCTTCAGGGCTGTGTGCTATGTGAGTGAAATGGTTTATTTATTTATTTAATCTTTGTAATTCATTTTAATATTTCCCCAGCTTTATTGAGGTATAAATGAAAAATTATATATTTTAAGGTATATGATACGTTCATATATGTATACATTGTGATGTGATTACTACAATCCAGCTAATTAACATAACCATCATCCCACATAGTTACCTTTTCGTATATGTGTGGTGAGAACACTTAAGATCTACTCTCTTAGCAAGTTTCCAGTATATAATTATTATTAACTATAGTTATTATGCTATACATTAGATCTCCAAAACTTGTTCATCTTACAACTGAAATTTTGTGCCCTTTGACCTAAATCTCATTTCCCTAGTAACCACCATTTTAATCTCTGTTTCTATGAGTTAAATTTCTTTAGATTACACACATAAATGGGATTATGCAATAGAGAAAATAATCCTAAAATTTGTATGGAACCATAAAAGACTGAATAGCCAAAGCAATCTTGAGAAAGAAAACAAAGCTGGAGGCATCACATTGCCTGATTTTTAAATATATTATTAAGCCATAGTAATCCAATCAGTATGTCCACAGCATAAAAGCAGATAAGCCAATGGAACAGAATAGAGCCCAGAAATAAACCCACATATATATAGGCAACTAATCTGTGACAAAGGTGCCAAGAATAGAGTGGGGAAAGGGATAGTCTCTATGATAAATGGTGTTGGGAAAACTGGATATCCACAACAAAAGAATGAAATTGTACCCTTATCTTACACCATACATAAAAATCAATGCAAAATGGATTCAAGTTTTAAAACATAAGACCTGAAACCTTCAGGTGGACTGTGAGAACAGCCAGAAGAAAACATACAGGGAAAACTCCTTGGCATTGGTCTTGGCAACACTTTTATGAATATGACTGCAAAACCACAGACAACAAAAGCAAAAATAAACAAGAGGGACTACAGCAAATTAAAAAGTTTCTGCACAGCACAGGAAAATAATCAACAGAATGAAAAGGTGACCTACAGAATGGAAGAAAATATTTGCAAACCATATATCTGATAGGGTTAATATCCAAAATATATAAAGAACTCATACCACTCAGTAGCACAAAGTAAATTAAAAAAAAAAAATTAAAAACAATTTAAAAGATGGGCAAATGGCCTAAATGTTTTTCCAAAGAAGGCATATAAATGGCCATGAGGTATATTAAAAAGTATTCATCCTCACTAATCATCAAGGTAATACAATTTAAAATCACAATGAGATATCACTTTATACTTGTTAGGATGGCTATTACCAAAAAGTCAAATGACTTAATTGTTAGTGAGAATGTAGAGGAAATGGGACTCTTGTACACTGTTCATGGGATTATAAATTGGTACAGACATTATGGAAAACAGTATGGAGGTTCCTCAAGAAACTGAAAGTAGAATTGCCCTCTAATCCAGCAATCACACTTCTGGATATATATCCAAAGGAATTGAAATCAGTATCTGGAGTGAAATGTCTGCACTCAATGTTCATTGCAGCCTCATTCACAATAGCCAAGATGTAGAAAACACCAAAGTGTGCATAGATGAATAAAGAAAATGTGATGTGTCTACACATATGATGGAATATTATTCAGCCCTAAAGAAGGAGGAAATCCTGCCATTGTATGAACCTAGAGGACATTATGCTAAGAAAGATGAGCCAGATCCAGCCTTATTTTGAGTTTAAAATTCTTTGCTATAATTTATTTTTTAAAAACCAAAAACTTTCACATGCAGCAAATTTCATTGTGGTTCAAAGTAATTAGGTGTTCCTCAAAGTTATTTAAATGTATTATTATTTAATTATATAGGAACTTGTATAAGGAGTCTACACGTGTTTTTTTATAAAAGGGCCAGATAGTAAATATTCTAAGCTTTCTGGGCCAAGCGGCAAAATGGCCTAATTTGTATTTAAATTTAGTGTTTCCTATCATCAAAATGTAAACATCATGCTTAGCTCTTGGCAGTACAAAAACAGACAGTGTACAGGATTTTGGCCCACAGGCTATAGTTTGCTGATCTCTGATTTAAGTCAGCAATCTAAACCATACTTAAAGAATGAGGATCTGAGAGCTAAGAGACGCCATTCTGGAACAGGATCCAGGAACCACTGTCACATGTATTCTATGGAGATAGCAGTCCAGTTGTCACTGTGGCCCTAAAAACCAGCCAAGACTTTGATCTGGTGTAGCCAGGAGGCAATATGACATATTTCTGTGATTCTAAAGAGAAAGGATAAGAATAATATGGATTTATTAATAGTTATCTTATTGTATTAGAAACCCAAAGGGAAGTAGGTTTCACCAAACTAAAGAAAATTCTTCCTCTGAAATAACAAATTTACTACACTCCTTGAACTATGAAATGACAAGGACAGTTTGTTTATAAATCAGTTGAAATACTGAACAAAAAAAATGTTAAAGATCAATGATTAAAATTTTGTACAATATCATAGCTGATAATTTTGCATTTTCTTTTTGCCAGGAAATATTCTGCAACTTAATTAATAGCAAGCTCCAAACAGGCTGTGTTCAAGGTCGGAAGAAATGTTTTGCAGTTGTCTTTCAACTGTAGAAGTTACTTTTAGGGGCTACTGAAAACTCTCTTTTCCTCCCACATCCTTAGCAAAACTTGCTAATAATGTGTAACACAGCACATTCCCCTTGAGCCTGAACAGATGGCAAATCAATTGATCTGGCATTTAAAAGGAAACCCATGGCACTCCTTGGGTTGTGTACCCACACTTTCCCAAAGCAAAGGGCTTAGTGCTAAAAGGAAAGACAATGCCATTGGGCATATAGGAATGTGGATTTGACTGCTATATCAATGCTTCTATCCATTGTGTGGGTGACCTATGATGAGATACTAGGGGAGCCTAATATAACACTCTAAGTCTCGATAATCCAATGAAGAGTAACCCAGCTTCCTCGGGAAGTTCTGCCACATGCTACCAGGGTCAAGTAGTATCCAGCCATCAGTATATGCGACTTCTAGGTTGCATTGCCTAATGCCCACTGGGCAGCAATAAAGGGGGCCTATTCTAAAAGTATAGCATTATATACAAACACCTATTTTTTGCAAAGACTCTCTAGGTTCTATTAAGGTGTTGATTGCCCAAAATGATTCTGGGAAAAGCCTACCGGCAGATTTCTTGTCCTTTAGAAAGAAAATATTGATCTCAAGATATGTAGCTTTGATGTAAGAGAGCTGGGCTCTTTTCCTACATGTCTGAATTCACAAGCCCAATAGTAGAATCTTTGCCTTCAGTAGTAAAAGGAAATTAGAAGACAGTGAATGAAAACAAAGTTTTGGTTTTATTAAAATATAATATCCCAGGGCTTCCCCAGAGAAGATGACAACATGGACATCTGTGTTGGCTGCCATCTCAGTGAGCAGGACATTAATTTTTCTGCATACTAGTTCAGATACTACTTATTTTATTTTGGTTAATTTATACGCACATAATGCGCACATAAAAAGCTGTATAGGAAAAACATAAAAGTGCATTTTGGCTTTGTCTCAGAACTCCATACTCAGCCATTCCTCCCCTGATCCTATTTGTCTGCCCAACTCAGCGTGCATGGGTGCTTGGTTCACCCAATTTTGGCTCTGTGTTTAGGTTGCCACTTCTTGTCTAGCCTCTTGGATATTGTGATCTGGTTTTGGACTATTCATTCTGGATTCAACTATAATCCTTAGGAAAGTTTTAATGTTCTCTCAACAGATCAAAGTACCATTGTTCCCAAACCTAAGGAAAAAATAATCACCTGAACTTCACTCCTACTCCTTTAACCAAATAGATGATAAGAGATAAAGAATGGAAACCCACCAGGGAATTTTGACAGAGTCCATGAGTTCCAACATCATCTCTGTGGAGCCCAGAAGTCTTCCAACAGGAATGAAAAGCATTTCAGGTTTTCTTTCTATGTTAGACCTAGGTGGAGTTTCTGTACCCAAATGGGTAGTTTCTTTCATACCTCCATTGCCATGTTTAGTTCTGTGGTGCTGAAACCTAAGCAGGAGTTACAGCCAGTATCTGGTTTCTTTGCCTACCTGCAAAGATACCCAGGTAGAAGGTCTAAACCTTGCCTAAACTCATTCAGCAAAAGAAGTTCATTGAAAGTAGTCAGTCACCAACAGTGAAAGCCAAGGACTCCGCCACGAACAGGAAGTAAAGACAGAGGAAATGATGTGACAACTGATCACTGATGGTTATGGCTCAAAGGATAGGTTGGGAAAGCAACATTCCTCAAATTACCTTTCAACTTTCCCTTTAAAAAGGGAAACATTATTCAAAGTCTAGGTTATATAAAAGAAAACATAAGCTGAACAGCTTTTCTCTTCCATCACATAAAGATACCATCACCCACTATCTCAACTACTAATAGCACATAATATATACATGATAATATATTCTTGGTCACTCCCAGATTTTGAAGGTTATTTACCTTGGGCAGAGTCCTCATACTTTTTCTACTTTTGTCCCCATTTATTAACCTAAAAAATTCCCAGGATCATGTGGAAATTCTGATATACCTACTAGGAAGCATTCTCTCAAGGTTACTGATGCATTAAACTTGACAAATATTTATGAAGCTTTTGTTATGTCCAAGACATTATTCTATACATTTGGTATTCACAAGAAAGCAGACAAATATCCCTGCCTGCATGTAGCTTACATTCTAGTCAGGGGGAGGGAGAGAGGAGAGTAGCAGAGACAAATATCATGTCTATGTATCATTCTATAATTTTAAATTAATGAATGATACAGAATGTTAGAAGAAAATCCAAACCAGAGTCAGGGGAAAGGGGAGTGTAAAGAGTGGGGAAGAAGCTGAAAGAATATCTCTGGTAGAGGGTAGGAATCCATCTCTCTTTTTTCCCCATAGAACCTTGCAGCTCTTATTTGTACCCACCTTGTTTTTTTTTTTTCTTGCAAAATTTTTATTGAGACAGTTTAGCCTAGTAGCTAGGCAACCAAATTTGGAGTCAGATCTAGGATCTAAACCTTGGCCCACTATTTATTAGCCTGTGGACTTTGGGTAATTTAATATCCTTAAGCCTTATTTTCCATTAGTCTTTTATGGTTTTCATGAGGAACAAAGGAAATTTTTAAAGTGTCCCCTAAAACAATGCCTGCATATATTAAGAAGTAAATTAATGACAAATAATATTGCCTTCTGCATACAAGGCAATTACTTTATTATAATTACTTGTCTACCTGCTTTTCCATTCTCTAGTAGATCTGCAAAGTTCCTGAGAATAAGGCTATATCTACCACAGCAGCATCCAGCAGTAGGAATCCTGAATAAAAGATAGAAGATTTTTGCATTCTAGCCCCATGTCTAGGCTTCAAATTTCTTAATCTATAAAATGAGAACTTTCTAATAAATATTTAACAAACTGATAAAATGAATTAAGGTATTAAAACTCTGTAGTGCAAGGTAGATGATCAATAAATGTCTCCCGAATTGAGACAGTAAAGATTGTGACTATAATGGATTTGACTGGAGAGTATTTTCCTGATAAATAGCTGAAGTTTGTTCTCTGCAGAGAAAAGAGGATTAGACATTGATAGTCTCCACATCCTCTCCAGAGTGACAGTGACTCTTTAAATGAGTCTCTAAGATAAGACTTTAAAATGGGTTCTTTTTTTTTTTTTTTTTTTTTTTTTTTTTTTTTTTTTTTTTTTTGCAGTGTGTAGAAATAAAGTTGCCCTGTAACTTTCGACAAAAGGAAAAGGAATCTGATGAATGGCCCTAAAGCTCCCTTTCCCTAACCAGGGTTAGTAGCAGGATACCATGGGAAGCGTACATGCTTAGCAAGGTTTTCAGAGTAAAGTGTTTATATAAGCACCAAGTTTGCTCTTTACAATATTTTAAAATAAAGTGGAATTTCACAGATACTGAAAGAGTGCTTCTTGTATAATTGTTTTCTCTTCCACTTCTCCCTATTCAACGAGGCCCAGCATGTTTTGTTTTTTTCTTTTTTTCTCTTCAGCCCAGATGTTGCCTCGTGACTTGGTGAGTCTATATGAACATCTCCAGACGGACATCCAAGGTCCTTACAGTTGCCCTTGCTATTACTAGCTCATGGCTGCTGGTGAATTTATCAGAAAATAAAGATATGTTATTGACGTTAATAATAGTCTGTCACTTTCACAGTTGGGCCACAGCTGTGTAACATACTCAATAATGGACTGAAACTTAGAGAATAAGTAGCATCATCATCATATAATTAAAAGGAACCAACATGGACAGGGCACAAAAAATTCTTGGCTAAGCAAAGCATGTGACAAGAAAAAATAGTGGAAAAAAATTACTATAGGACATATTGTTTTAAAAGTAGATTTCTTTCCCAGACATGAGACTGTAATTTTGATTATATTTTTAGAGTGCGAGAGTTCTCAATGATGGTCTGTCAGGTTGTGTGGTGAATATTTCAAGCTGATGACCCATCTGTATGTTTTTGTTTAACTCTTTGTTGTTATCATGCCTCCTAAGAAGACTCTGCATGCATTCTCTAGTTCATCTTCTTTCCAGACTCGTGGGAGGAGGGTACTTCCTTAAGCCCTTTGGGGTTAGACATGGCTATGGAACTTTTATGATTTAATGAAATACACATGAAAGTAACGTATGTGACTTCTGAGAAGTTTTAAAACCAGGACAAGACTATCATGTTCCCTGTACCCCATCAGGATGATCTTTGAGGCACAGGTAAGAGGGAAACTCCATCATGCTCAGTCCCTGCACATTGACAATGAGCAGAGTGCCATCAGTAGACATATCAATGTCTACAAGCTTTTTTTGGCATTTGGACACTGATATTTGGGGATGATTGTGTCCACCACATAATGTAATGAATTCTGATTGACACAGACGCTTAATCATTAATTTTAAAACACTCAATGCAATCTTGGTGATGGTCTGAGAAACAAGCATTTTTTAAATTAAAGTCTTCAGTAAAAGACTAAGATAGCACAGATCAAAACATGTCTCCAGAGTTCTTAACTCTGAATAGTTTCAAAGTAGAACATGTGCTGAGATAAAGAACCCATTTCCATAAATGACAAGTAAGGAAGATCGTCCCTCTACTCCACCCTCTGCTGATGTGTCATTCAGTTAAGGACAGACGTCTCAACCATGCCAGTTCTGTTTAATTATTTTAAAACATCTTTGGAAAGGGACAAGAACTAATAAGAGCCAACTGAACTGAATAGATAATCAATCCCCCTTGTTTTGGCTGCACTTGAGAAACAAAAACAGTGGGCGGGTATTTGGCTCCACGTTCCTCGAGGTAAAGCCATGGCTGACAGTGAGATACATAAGATAGAGAGGCAACTCGTTGAACTGTATGTATACCATGAAGGGTGAATCTTTCTATATGATGATTTTACATCAATTAAATAATTTTTAAAAAGGCAAGGAGGCAAAGGGAAGGGCTTGAATAAAGTATTTTAGGAAAGATATCCCAGTGACAATATCAGACTTTGTGGGCACAAGTTATTTACTAAAATTTTCTGAGCTCTGTGGGATCTTAGAAATCGCCTAGCTCAAACCTCCATTTATTTGATTTAGTAATCTAGACTTAGGATGTGCACAAAAGGATAAGTCCTCAAATGTAATATTTACACATAATTTCTTCCACTAATTAAATAATGAGTATGTATTAGGCCCAGTAGACGTCTATTAATGAAGAGTGTGTGGCTTCCTGACATGCTTTTTGGTCTATGCCTTGCAAATATGGAAGAGCAAATTGTAAACTTCTCTAGCAGTCTTTAGTCAAAAAGGGTCAAACAAAGTTTTAAAGGCTGACCTGGTACAGCATACTGTTATAAAATTCATAGTGACAGCCCTAATGAAATCCTTTAATGTGATGATTAAAGAGATCCTATGAAATAAAATGCAAGCATCATTCCAAAATGCATTCTTAGCCCTAGAGAAATGAAGGTTAAGCAAATGATCTGAGTTTTTAAAGCTCCTTTTCATTAATAATAGCTTATATTTGTATAGGGATTTTAACATTTCCAAAGTACATTCATAACTTCCACCGAACTATATCTTTACACCATCTCTGTTAAGTAGCCACGGAGGGAATAACGATTCCCATTTGCCATTGTGGAAACTGCTTCCAAAAGAGGTTATTAAAGGACTTGTTCAAGGCCAAGCAAATCAGTGGGGGAACTAGCACTGGAAACCACATCTGTAACTCCAAACCCAGTCAGATAACCAATTCCAGTGGGTAATGATAATATCTCTTGCTCAGGGAAAATCATCCTCATAAACAAGATTGTATTCTGTTCAGGGAGCCACCACTTGAAGTAAGAAAGAGAAAACTTTGAGATGGTTTAAAGACAAATTAAAAATAATGCACATTTGAGAAATATATCCTAGGAGGATAAGACCCTAAAAACTGATTTTTTGGGAAATTTTAGCCTCATGGACAAAAGACCAAGCAAGGACTCACTAACTTTACAAAGAAACAACATACAGCTTTTTTTCTGTTTAAAATTTAAGACAAGACAGCAAGGTATATTACATCAGAAGACAGGGTCATGCCGGATTGCTAAGAATATTCTAAGATAAGAATTTCTACATGCTTATCATATGGTTTATGCCAATCTGTTCCTGAGAGATTTTAAAGGCTGGGTACAGAATAGAACCAATTTTGGTATGATAGACTCCAAAGTAAAAAAAAAAAATGAAATTGATAACTAACCTATAATGGTTCATTCCCATCATATCTAAAGGATACTTCAGTCTAAATGGAATGGAGCCTCTCCTGAGTCACAGTGAGCTTTGGTCACTTCATTCTGCAAACAGAAATATTCACTTAGAATTTTCAGAAGTTTCAAAAATAACCAAAACCCAGTAGCATCTTGTAGAATCTGCACAAATTTCCATCCATCTCAATAAGCCAATTCATGGATACATACATGAGATAAGTTGATAGTACTAAAGTGGTTCTCTGTGTTTGCAATTGATTTGGGAATACAGTGTGGCAGCTGAATACATGCAACAGTCATATATGCTTTAAATGTTTATAACTATAGTGATCAATAAGTCCAACAGAAGTGCTTTATATGAAGGAAATTTATAAAATATAGTGACACTTTACCCTGAAGGCCAAGTACAATAAGAAAGCAGGGGCTGGGCACAGTGGCTCACACCTGTAATCCTAGCACTGTGGGAGGCCAAGAGAGGAGGATCACTTGAGGTCAGGAGTTTGAGACCAGCCTGAGCAAGAGTGAGATCCTGTGTCTCTACTAAAAAAAGAAAAATTAGCCAGGTGTGGTAGCAACTTCCTTTAGTCCCAGCTACTCAGGAGGATCACTTGAGTCCAGGAGTTTGAGCTGTGAGCTCAAACTAGGCTGTGAGCTAGGCTGACACCATGACACTACTCTACTCAGGGTAACAGAGTGAGACTCTGTCTCAAAAAAGAAGAAAGGAGAGGAGAAGGGAGAGGAGGAGAGGAAAGGGAAGGGAAGAGGGGAGGGGAGGAGAAAGGAAGGAAGGCAAAGAAGCCTCATCTGATTTTTCCAACTGTAGGTACCACCATCATGACTAAAAAGTGCCAGCCAATTCAGGCATCATCCTTTATAATTCACACATAATATATAGTGATCTTATATATATAATATGAGGAACATTCTGAAAATGACAATAGGATATGTTGAAAATGACCAATCTATCTTTTGGAATAAGAACTATGAGACAGTTATTATACATGTGATTATATAAAATAAACTTTAAAAATAGGTTTTAAATGTTTCTAATTCTTCACTAAAGAACTTCTATACACCCTTAACTACATGCCTAAGTTAATAAATTCGGTCAATTTAAGACACTCTGTGCCTCATAACTGAGATCTTAAGTGTTGATGTTTTACTGAGTTCCAAGGAAAGATTAAAATACTGGCTGAGTGATTGATCTGCTAAGCCCAGTAATGACTGAGATGATGTGGCTGGCTCTCTAGTCCCATCTAACCTTAGCAAGCATTCTTCATATCTTATATCTATAGCAGAGGCATATTAAATTTGGTTAGAAAAAATTCCTACTTTTTTCTACTCTAAGATGTTATCAATAAGATTCACCACCTCCAATTTACTCAGTAACGGTTTTATGGAGGGATGGGGAGGCACTGCCACAGAACTTTTGCACACAGTGTGAGATGCATCCTAATATCAGGACCACTTGAAAGTACCCAGGGTGCCTCTAGACTTCAGAACCATGGTCCTTCTTGCTTAGAATTGATTTGAAAATAAATCATCCATTCCATGGTGCCTCATCACTTTCTAAATTATATACAAACCTCTGTCCCAATATAGGAACTTAGTGCAGGGCTGGAATCCCATTCTACATTCAATATTGTGATCACTGCACAGGGCTACATGGAGCCCATGCAGAATTATTGTCATATCTGAACAGAATCCATTCTTCCTGCTATTTATGTTCCTAGAGCACTTCTGCTATTTTTTCATATGTCTCCTTCCCTTGTTGACTAAGTTTTAGCCAGACAGGGCTTGTCAAGAAGAAACAGAGACAAAGGATACATTGACATTTCACCAGTAATGATACAGTTAACTGACTGTAGCATGATTTTACTTACCTTACAGGATTGATGTATTAAATGAAATAATATAGCATATGAGTATTTAGCATTGAGTCAGGAATTTGATAAGCAACCAACAAGTCGTAGCAGTTATTAGTTTTTCTCACACTCCACAGTTCCTCCAAAATTTCCTGTGAAAGTTCCCTCCATTTTCCTAAGGGATCCCACCATTTGTCCAGGAATTCTGTATCACAAAATTCCCAAAGAGCTGGTCTGGCAGTAGTGGAGCCTTCCTTGAAGAGCAGGGGAGGAGAAGAAAGAAGAAGAGCAGCACCACCACAGTCCTCCTTTGTGAATGAATGAATGAAGGACAGAACAGGAAATACTCGTACGTTTGGTCTGCCCCATCCCTGTGAGAGCTGGTCTTGTGCAGGCCATGGTGATTGTGATGAACAAGACAAACCAAGTCGCTATTTCTCAGAGCTCAGCTTCCAGGCTGTGATAATAACTAAATGTGGTGAGTTCATGGTCTGAACCATAACTTTGTCTGTGTTTGTGGTGTGGTGGTGGGAGGCAGGGTGAAGGGTGGTCAAGGACAGCTGTTCTGAGGAAGATTTATGTTGAGATTTGAGAAAGAAATTGTCATTGGTTGATGAGGTGAAAAATATTCCAGAAATAAGAAACACCATGTGTAATAACTTTTAGATTCAAATGACCTTTTGAAAACTACCTCCCAGTGTGAATGAGACATGGTGAGTGAGGAGGATGGTGGCGTGAAGTGAACAGGAGTGGGTAGCAGGGGCCATATCATGCAAGGCCTTGTAGACCAGGTTACTTGGCATAGAGCCCACCATACTACAGATGCTTGCAAATGTCTATCAACTGAGGAATGAACTATTTCTGGAAGCAAGAAACCTGTGGCTCATACAGGGTTGCATTAGCTAAGGAGCACCTTTATCAGGAAGGATTGTTGGGTCTGTCTAATTCCCAGACTCTATAAGCTTCCTCTCCTCAACTGTCCATTTGCTGCATGTGTACTATCTTTAGGCTCTGTTCTGTACCAGCATCTATGACAATCTTTGTAATAATTAGAGTGATCAAGTAGACACATAGTATGGTAGATATAACCCAATCTCTAGAGTCAATCAATCCCACATTAAATCCAGACTCTAGAAGAGGAAAAGGAGAAAGATAGTATATATGTGTTGCATTGGCGAAGACGAAACAAAAGTAGCAGTATGTTGGTAACTATCAAAGCTGAGTGATGGGGACATAGGTTCTGTATGCTATTCATTCTATTCCTGTGCATCTTTGAAAATTTCTGTAATAAGAAGATATTTTAGAAATCCAGCATCCATCACATGTAAGTAATTTAATCTTGGTTGGTTATTTAACCATTCTGAATCTCAATTCCTTCATTTATAAATAAGAAAAATACCCACCTCATGGACGTGATGCAAAGATGAAATGAAAATACATAGGAAAAGAACCAAGCATGAGGCATAGCATGAAGAGGGAACTTTGTAGGCATCAGAGTTCAATATTTAAGGACCCAGCATCAAGGCAAACCTCTTGGTCCTCTAACCCTGACCCTGGGTCCTAGGTTCTCTCTAACTTCAGTGAACAAATGAGACACCTGGAGACCTTAAATGTAGATTCTGATTCAGTTTATCTCAGGGAGGGCAAAAATTCTACATTTCTCACAAGCTTCTAGGTGACGCTCAAGCTGCTGGTCCACAGACCATACTTTGTACAGCAAGCCCTGACGTCTGCTTTATTTCTGAGACTAAGCTTCCAACTGTGCTCTCTTTCGGTTGTTGGATTCCTGTCTTATTCTTCCCATTCTGGTTGAGTTCCTGGCTAGACAATTCCCTCAAAGTTTCAATCCCTCCAGGACTGAGGTCCTGGAGACGTGCTACCAGCAGCCCTCAGAGTCTGAAATCTTGTTCCTAAGCTTCCACATGCAAGTTATTAATATCTCTCTGGCATCAATGCCTCAGACTGTTTTCCTGTTTGGATCCCTGAGGAATTTGTGCCTCTTAATCTACTGTTGCTGTCTTACCTATGATTTCCTTGTTATACTTACCTGCACCTCTGTTAGAATAAACTGGACACCAACTGCACACATGGAGCAGGACTGGTTATTTGTCTTGACACCATGTGGACCTGCCCAGCGGAATATCTTCCAATTGCCTGCATCTAGATTTGTATGTTTAGTGTTTCTCAAACCCCTGTGGGTATTCTTAGGTCTATATCCTTCTCTGTAACCCTTTCTTCACCTTCTTGTCAGCTAATGCTTTCATATCCATTTGTCTTAGCTTCTTTGTGCTACTATAACAGAATATCACAGACTAGGTCATTTATAATGAACAGAAACTTATTGACCTATGATTATGAAGGCTGGGAAGTCCAAGATCGAGGGGCTGACATCTTGTGAGCACCTCCTTGCTATGTTGTAACGTACAAAGGCATCACATGGGGGAGAGAGAGAGAGAACACTCAACTCATCTTTTTACCAGGAAGCCACTTTTGAGATAAAAACCTACTCTTATGATGATAACGGCATTAATCCATTCATGAGGGTCCCAACCTCTCAACACTGTTGCATTGGGGGTTAAATTTCCAACACATGCAACTTAAGAGACACATCCAAACCACAGCACCATTTGTGGCAAGAAAGAACATTTCAGTACTACAAGCGAAGAAAGATATTTAACCCCATCGAAGATACACACTCAGTAATGTTCTTATCAGTAAGCAGATGCCTTATTTGAAAGCAATTCTCCAATGTATGAACATGAAACTTAAATTTAAATTGGTAAATGCAGAACTCTAGTACAAGGCTTATATTTTTTGTGATCCACTAATTATAATCACCCTTGTAACTTTTAGATGAGCTGGATATATGAATTCTGAAACCTTGCTAGGATAAGAAACCCGTCATCTTTGTTACTTGTAGTTGGATTATAAGAT
Organism: Lepilemur ruficaudatus; assembly: GCA_963574885.1. Lineage (NCBI taxonomy): Eukaryota > Metazoa > Chordata > Mammalia > Primates > Lepilemuridae > Lepilemur > Lepilemur ruficaudatus. Next base: position 10,027 of record CAUYRT010080080.1, on the reverse strand, counting down.
TATATTCTGGCAAGGCTAATGGAAAGAGCCATCTGCTAAATATGTTTTTCATCCCCCCCCCAGGAACAATCACAAAAGCTATTAAAAATCATGGCAAAATCAAACATTGAGAATAATGCACTCATGTTTAAACATCACTCTTCCGTTTTACAGGAGTGGCCTTGACGAACTGCTGCTCATCAACGCTTTCTAAACTGATAGGGGTTTTCCACATCTTTCCAGCAACATTAAAAGACAGTTTGCAAAATTATCAGCTCACAATGAACTTGCAGAGAAGTTTCTTGTCCTAATGAAAACAGTATTTCATGGGGTTCACAGAAACTCCATGTTCATGAACAATTAAAAGAACTTTTCTTATAATTAACACCTGCTCTTAGAACTTATTTTGTGCATAATTTTTCCTCTCTTGTGAAGCTTCATGATACTGTTCAAAAGAGTTGATTTCTTAGTTTTTAGTTGTTTTTGCTCATTTTATTTTCATTCCGCATCTGTTAGGGCAACATAAAATATAGGATCTAGGCTACTAGTTTGTTGGCAACTGCTTTCTGAGATGTAAACTTTAAAGATTTAAGTAGTAATGATTGATATTTGCTGGACTTTGGCTATCCAGCATTAATTTCCTCATATTCATTTGAGGAAAAATGTTCCAAACTATGCCCTGAGAAAGGGCTCCCCTGCCCTGTTTGTGGAGACACGGGGCGAGCCCGGCTGCTGTCGACTCTACTCCCAGCTCCAGGGATCGGCATTTGGTGCAGGCTTGACCTGGCCACAGTGATTGGTTCAGAACCACTTTTTAAAAATGACACTTCTGCTGGACTCTACTGGGAGAGAGCCAGTTGTTCTTTCTTGCCCTTGAATATGAGACGATACGGGCTAGAGTTGCTTCAGATCTCATGCCTTCAGGGAGAGAGAGCAAGTCTGAGAATTCCACCAAGAAGGAGAAAGCGGAAGTGAGAAGTGGAGAGGGAGCCTGAGATTTGCCTGAGCTCCTGGCCTGAGGCAAGCCCTTTTGCTGGCTTGTTAATTGCCTGGCTCAATAAATTCAATTCTTGCTTAAAGAAGCTTAAGTTAGGTTTCCTGCCTGCAATCAAGAGGAATAGTAATGAATGCAGTATGTTAAGGGAGGCTCGGATGGAGAGATTGAGAACACCCAAGAAATATAATCTTTCTCATAATGCGCAAAACCTTGGAAAATTCTCAATTACCAGTATGTAGAGAACATGGAAAAATACTATAATTACCTCTGAATATTACTCCTTTTTACAGATTTATGTCTATGGGTCAAAAGTCTTTTCAATTACTTATTTAAAAGTCAAGCTCTTTTTTTTTTTTTTTGGTGTCATTTAGACTTACACACGTCAGTTGTGAAATCAAATTGTGTGGAAGTCACACCAACCCAGAATATATAAAGATATTTTCTATAGAAAAACTAAAACATTGGCCAGGTGCGGTGGCTCAGGCCTGTAATCCTAGCACTCTGGGAGGCCGAGGCGGGTGGATTGCTTAAGGTCAGGAGTTCTAAACCAGCCTAAGCAAGAGTGAGACCCCGTCTCTACCAAAAATAGAAAGAAATTAATTGACCAACTAAAAAAAATATATATATATATAGAAAAAATTAGCCGGGCATGGTGGCGCATGGCTGTAGTCTCAGCTACTCAGGAGGCTGAGGCAGGAGGATCACTTGAGCCCAGGAGTCTGAGGTTGCTGTGAGCTAGGCTGACGCCATGGCACTTTAGCCCGGGCAACAGAGTGAGACTCTGTCTCAAAACAAACAAACAAACAAACAAAAAAACTAAAACATAAATGTCATTTTATTTAAAGATTTTACCCATAGTCAAAAGAACAGTTGAACTAGTTTCAACTTTTTAAACACTAACTCTCTCACAATTATTCTTTTTTGCTTTGTAATAATATATGACGCCTGACATCCAGTTAGTATTTGATAATGTTTTGCATATATTATATTGTTTCAGACTATTTAAAAAAATAAAAAAACACAAGATGGATTTACGTATACTTCACACCAAACCACCATGCCTACCCCAGGCACCACTTCCCAAATTCTATAAGTGCAGGCACTGACATTCAGGGGTTATAGAGCAAAATGGAAGAACCATATTTTAGCACAATGTATACACAAGCTGAATGTTAGATGTGGCATAATTTACTTTACAATATAAGACCACTTAGTAGTGGATCTGTATCTGATACTGGTATAACACTGCTGTGGTATTGACACGCATTTGGAACTAAACTACAAAGCCATTACCTAGTTCAAGGGAGCATGATAATTTTCAAGGGAACATTATCTAGATAGTCACATCTTTAGAAGATGGACAAAAAGAAGAGCTCAGACTTTGGCCAGAGAATTCTAAGAATTTGGACACAACTATGTACTGCTATGTGATCTTCAATAAGTTAACTACGTAAGCCTTTACTTCCTTATGGTAATAATGGGATAATCACTTTAGCTATATTGTTATTACAATTATACATGCAATGCTTGATCAGTGAGAGTATAAAGTCACAGACCCCTCATGACAACTCTGAAAGGCCAGGCCCAGAGCTGCCCATGGGAGAGACTGAGACCTCTCCTATGACTACTTGGAGCCCAACTTCTCCTTCTGCCCGGTCCTGCTTTCCTCACTCTTAGGTGTTGATTCCAGGAGCATTTCCCATTTAACTTCCTGCACACAAATTTTAGAGTCTACTTTCGGGGAAGGCTGATTCAAGACACTCTTACATGGTAAAAACTTAATCAATATTAGCAGTGATGAAGGTGATGGTTATGAAGCTGAAGGGGGGGTGCAGCAATGTGAACTTCATTGTTTCACTTTGATAAAATCAATCTTAAATATGTACAGAAACTGTTTCCTTAAAGTATTAAATACATTCTCTAACAGCATAGGTCAAGTCTCATGTTAAAAGTAGAGTTGCTGACAATTATGACTGGCTACTCTCCACTAACAATCAGCTTAATTAGTAGATTGTATCTAAACTGACACTTCCATTTTCAACTCAGTGATTGTTTAGCTATTTCTATTTTGGAGCTTTTATCACATTGAATAAGTGTCAATCAAAAATTAAAAAAAAATAAAATCCCTCTAGATGACAGTTTCCTCCAAGGGCCTTTTATACACTAATATTCCATGATTCTGTAATTTTGATGACGGCAATATCTGAATAATACATTCTCTGGGAAATAAGGTCATTTAAATAACAAAATTGTCCTTGAAAACAACACCTTATAAGTTATGCTTTTTAAAGCAGTGGTAACATGAAACAAATCATTTTAGTGGCAATCCACAAACTACAATTGAGGAAGCATTAGAATGTCAGGAAAAATAATACCAGCTTTTGTCCTAACAGAACTGTAAGGGCAATGATGCATAGTTTGGCCGAGTTTGGATGCTGGAAAGCTTCTAGTAGTGGACAAATAATGTCATGCAAATTGTAGTGCTGAGAAGGACATTGGAGATGTCAAATCTTCCCTCTTCCTTGGCAAATAAACTGAGGGCCAGTGAAACTAAAGCACATGCCCATGGCCATCCAACTAATGAGGGACAGAGCCCATATTGCAAACCAGCTCTTCTCACTTTTCTGGCCACTTCACCTGGACTCTGCCTGCATGTTCTTTTTCTTTTAGACCTTGGGCCAACCCAAGAAAACTCCTTCTCCCTGCTCTTTTTTATTTCCATCAATTATTCTATGTCTTCAACCTGAGCCCACGTAGATCTTCTTTTCTTTTCCCTTTATAAAATTTCCATCTGGGAATTTTTCCAAGATATGCATTTTTCTATCATATCTGAAATAACTGTAGCTATTATTAAATAATGTATGATGCCATAATACACATATTCATGTGTTTTTAATAAATCCATTTGCTTTCTAAATGATTTTTACCAATAGTAACAAAGTTATAGACAAATGCAGTGAAGTTAAAACAATCTCTTCATTTACAGATTTATTAGTGTAGTCTTTGGAACAGAAGAATAAAGGAAAATATTTCGTCTGGTTCACAAAATACTATTTTAATGTAAATGTGGGCCCCAATCAGTCACAAACAATATGATAGCAGTTTTTGGAGATGTTTTTTCCAATCATTTCATAAAGTTTGATAAATGACACGCTAAACTTAAGATTAAATAGTTCTTAAAGCCACTTTATAGAGACTATTAAAAGGTACTAAGAAAAAAAATTTAGAAAAAGCTGAAGATTAATTTTTAAAATAAGTATTTTTAGGACATCCTGATAAAAATTGGTTTTGACTGGCTTTGAGGATGAAAATTTAAAGTCAGAAATTGGATGATCATAATAAACTGAAATTGGATCAAATGCTCTTGAACAATAAGTGTTTTTGACAGAATTGAAAAATGTGACACATTTTAAGTTAACCCATAAAATCTCTTAACATGTATTATTTATCTACACCAAAGATACCCTCTAAGACACAAACCTAATTTAGTCTGGTGGCAGTTTCGAAGGCAGATGTTTCTTAATGAGCTGACACTAAGTACAATCATTACTTGTGCAGTGAATTCCATACAACACAGATACACAGATACTTGTCTGATTCCTTTGAATTACTCGTAAACTAGATCTTTCGAGTGTTTCATATGCTTCCACCTTTATTTTGTAATTTAAAAACACATACTGCAGATAAGAAGAGTATTTCATATTTCTAAATAATTCTGGAGAGGAAACCCCACTCTTTTTTTCCTAATCATTTCATTCTATAATTTTTGCCAATTTTCCTATGTTCTTCTGCTTTGTTAGAAATAAAAGATGGGGAGGTAAGACATCTGTGTTTAGTTCTTGATACTAATTTATATACTGCCAAGGATATGTTCTCGCTTTCTTATTTAGAAGATTCCTTATAAATACATATGAAAAAATAAACCCTTTTAGCCAATACTTTTGAAACCAGGTTTTTGCACGCTGATATACTCCTGTGGCGAGGTAACTGTAAGAATATTTGTACTGTATTAAGGCTGAGTCAGTAAGAAACTGAAATAATTACTAGTAAAATAAACAATTTAAATCTGTTGTAGGGAGGGGGGAATCAGTTAAATTTAGTTAAAATCAATCAGATTTGATTTTTACTTAATTCAATTAGTTCTGTCAAAGTATCAATTGGTAAACTGCTGCTTAATAGGTATAATTTTAAAATGCTAATATTTGCTTCCACTAATCTTATACCTGTCATGTACCAGGCTCTGGTTTATCCCTTTAAATACATAATCTCATTTAATCCCTACAACAATACTGCAAATTAGATAATATCATTCCCATTTCACAACGAGTGAAATAAGACTTAGAAAGGAAAAGACGTTTGTCCAATGATAGACGAGGAGTAAATGGCTGAGTTGTAGCTGACTGTCTGGCTCCAAAGCTTTTGCAATTTCCATTCTATCATGTTGTACTTTATATGTAACGTGCAAAGGTTACAATAGGAGTGCAAAGGCCATAGGCCATCACAGACTTGCCTCTCTCTCCACCAGCTCCTCCCTCTACCCTCCCCCAAAATCCCCCCACCATGGCTGGCTGAAGATAGAAAGTTGGAAAAAAAGCTGGGCATACATACACACACGCATGCACACACACACACAGTTTAATCCATAGGGGAAGTGATATGACCACCCTGATTCAAAACACAGCACATCACAAATGGGGTTGGAAGTGTTGAGCCCTCTAGTGTAAATTTTCCTAAAGGCTTAGTCAAAAGCTGAGCACATCTCTTCCCTAAGCCCAAGCCATACCCACTTGTGATGATTCATTTTATGTGTCAACTTGACTGGGCCATGAGGGGCCTTGCTATTCTGTTAAAAGTGATTTCTGGATTTTTCTGTGAGTGGGTCTTTGAGTGACATTAGCATTTGAATCAGGAGTCTGAGTAAAGCAGATTGTCCTCCCCAGTGTGGGTGGATGTTACCCACTCCAGGGAGGGCTGGAATAAACCACAAAGCAGAAGAAGGGAGAATTTGCTCTCTGACTGCCTGAGCACAGTCATCAGTCTCCTGCCCATAGACTGGGCCATGTATCATTGGCTCTCCTGATCATCAGGCCTTCGGACTTGAACTGGAACTCACACCTTTGGCTCTTCTGCTTCTCAGCCCTTCACACTTGGGTGGAACCACAGCACAGGTCTCTGGGTTGCCAACTTGCCAACTACAGATTATGGATTTCTCAGCCTGCATAACTGAATAAGCCAGTTCCTTATATAATAAATAAACAAACATACATGCACATACAGACATACATATAGATTAATATATATTTGTACATACATATAGGTTCTGTTTATCTAGAAAATCCTAATACACCCCTTGAGCAATCCTGTACTGCAAGCTATTCTATTACTCTGAGGTCTTATACTCTAGAACAGTACACTGCTTACTTGTTTAGTACATTTATCACCTTTAAAATATTCAAGTGTCTTAAGAATCTCCCAGGAATGTACAGAACATTGGGGAATGATAACCAGATAAATTATGAGATAAAATTCAAGAGTTGTCCATGGTAACAAATTGAGAAGGGACGCAAAACTAATAGAGGTTGACAAAGCAACCTAATTCGGGGGAGGGAGGAATTTTTCTTTTTTTAGAGACCTGGTCTTGCTATGTTCCCCAGGACAGCGACCTGGTCTTGCTATGTTCCCCAGGCTGTCCTCAAACTCCTGGGCTCAAGCAATCTTTCTGCCTCAGCTTCAGCCTTCCAAGCAGCTAGGATTTCAGGCACGTGCCATCATGCCCAACTTGATTCTGTTTTTATACTTAATACTTATGCTGGTCATCCTTGAAAGAGCAAATGTGGCTTGCTAACAGTTTCCTATTTGAATGCCACTTACTGTGCCGTAGAATGACTAGTACACAGGCATCAGCTGTGCAAATCACAGGCTCTGTTTATCTTTTGTTGATGGGTTGTCTGTGTGTTTCTGGTTTCCCACAACTCGTTGCTAAAATGAATCGTTACGCTCTGATTCACAATTTCCCCATTCCTGCTTACTACTGAATCCAATAACAAGGATAGAAAAACAGAAATCAAATATATGTTGTTCATTTGCCTCTACAAGTAGAAGCAAATACCCAGTGACGGAAATACGCTTTGCTCAAAGTTTACTCGTTAAAAGAGAGGCTGGATGTATAAAACCCAGATTAATTACCCCCAAATGACTGGCTGAGGGTGGATAAAATAATAGGCTCATTAACATTCAATAGTACTGCTCAGAAAAGAGAGGACTGGAAAGAAAGATTAAAATTAGATGAGAACATGTATATTTTCAGTATGTGAGTTGGTTTTTTTGAGGATGAATTCTTCCTCTATTCCAAATCAAATTTTATTGATAAACTGTTAATAAAAATGCAGACTCAAGCGACAAATCCCTTAGGTTAAAATTCTAGCTTACTCTCTGCATAACCTAGGCACGTTATGTAACTTCTCTGAGCCTCAGTTTCTTCTTCTATAAAGACTATGATGCCACCTACCTCACAGGGTTGTTTTGATGAGAAAATGACTTAAAACTCATGTAAATGACTTAAACAGTGTCTCAAACAGAACTCTTTATAAAGTGCAGCAGCAGAGATCTAGAGAACCACTCTGTCACCTGGAACAGAGAACTTGCAATCCTCATTTTTAGATAGTTTCAACTAGATTTAGTAGTCTTTTCACTTTCAGAAGTTATTCATCTATTTTTGAAAGGATTCGTTGTTGCTGCTGTTCTTTTTGAGAACTGGAAAACAACTCTTTGAATAAAATAAATACTATGGTGAAAGTATTTTGAAAAGCATTACATTTGTATAAGTGTAAGGAAAGGAAACAGTCACAAAGAAGAGCAGGAGCTCACGCCTTTTTGGTGCATTATGACTTTTAGTAAGATAACAATAATAAAGATTATACCACCCGTTTGTCTAACCAGTAGATAGTTTTAAAGCCACTACTGGGTTGTTATCTTCAAACCATTTTTAGAAAGGAATTATGCTATCTATCTTCATATAAGATTAAAAATTCTACTTATCTTCATTCCCAATTTCCACCATTGAAAAACTTATTATTCCAAAAAAATCAATTCGATCTAAATGCTGCACCCTTTTTGTTAGTGCTGGCGACGTGTGGGTTGTATGCTGGGGACAGTTGTCTGCAGCTCATTTTGCACCCTTCGAACACACTGTTCATGGAGATGGCTATAGCTCAAAACGCCAGATGAGAGAAGAGATGGTGAGTGAGCGCTGTGATGTAGCACAAAGGATGAAAGGTCATTATTCATCATGACTTACGTCTGCATACGGCCAAGGTGTCATTTCAGTGTTATCCCTAAATACGAGTGCATACTTATCATCTCAGATCATCTCATGATCTCAATTTCCCCTTTTATTTACATATTAAGTTTACATGGTTGATATAACCCTTCAGCCTACAATTTAAAAAATCAAATAGTGCAACGAACAGCATAAAGTTCTCTGGATTTTAAGATTCCTGAGATGAAGAAGCATCACGTCCTTGAATATGCCACTGGCTAGGATATAGTCTATAGCATCTGCCCTGTGCCAGGCGAAGCTATGCTGCGTTGGGCTAAGTCTCATTGAGCCATGCTTGACGTCTCCACTGCCATAAAACACACAATCGAGGACAAAGTCAGCAACATATTGAATGTAAAATGCTGGACGTACTTTGAAGCATCCAAGTGGATGTCATACATCTAAGACCTTCTCGTCATTGCTTATATTCTAGGTCTTATCTGTTAGGCATTTATTCACTATAGGTACATATACAAATATCTGCTTTCCATGTCCCTTCTACTTTCCTCCATTCCATATCCTTATTAGGAACCTAAAAAGTAAGTATAGATATTTTTCTGCTGCTGCTATCAGGCAAACAGAAAATTATACTATGTGGAAAGTAATTTCTTAACAACCTAAACAGTGTACAAACTGCAGTGGGATTTTATCTGTATTACTACCCAAAGACAGCACCTTATACCTTAACTATGTGGCAGCAGTGTCATTGTCCACCCTTTACAGCTTCACTTGTGCTGAGTAATAACTCAGGGCCTCAGGAACGCTGAGGTAATTAACACTTGAAAATGTGACAGTTCCTGCAGAAGTGTAATTGCTGCCCTCCCCTTTTCAACCCGCCATGATCCCCTAATAGGAGATTATGGGAAACGGCTCCTAGGCGCATTCTCCTCTCTGTTCTTAAAGTGATTACACTTCCTTATCAGTGGTGTTTGCAGGTGTCCTGTTTAAAGGAACATATAAAGGTTCCTAGGAAATCAACATTTGGTAAGATGGTTCATAGGTATAGCATAGAAAAAGAGAAGGTGGGTCTCCAAGTGGTGATTCCTTTATCAAATGAAATAGTGTCAATAATAATTGTTTGATGATTTCATAGAACTGTGGAGAGGACCACAAAAAATGAAACATGTGAGCCGTAAAGTATACTACAACTGTAAGAGAAGATTATTTTCTCCCTCTCTCCCATTCTTTTTCAGAAATATAGAAGTTTCATTACAAAGTTCTTGCTATAGAAAAGACAAAGATAACTGAATGAATGATCATTAAACACCTGGATGCCACCCAAATTAGGATTATTAAATGAGGTTCTGAGTACTCCTCGCTGAGAGCAGGTGCTCCTGGGGAGACAGGAATGAATGACTCCATAAAGGAAAAAACCATATTAAACTAACATGAAAACAGGCAAGGAACAGACAGGAGATATAGGATCCTCCATATTTTGTTTAATATGGGGTCTCTTCTTAGGAAAATTCAAGCTTTGTAAAGCTATTCTTCATCCTGAAGCAGAGAGGTATGGTACAGATATTGTCAAGATTAAAGAAGGTCAAAGAGCTGAGACTCCAGTACTGTGCCACGGCTTTTAAGAATGTTGAAGCTGGGCCGGGCGCGGTGGCTCACGCCTGTAATCCTAGCACTCTGGGAGGCCGAGGCGGGCGGATCGCTCAAGGTCAGGAGTTCGAAACCAGCCTGAGCAAGAGTGAGACCCCGTCTCTACTATAAATAGAAAGAAAGAAATT